>CAUYRT010038824.1:0-72932 GCA_963574885.1 Lepilemur ruficaudatus
GTTGGTTGTACGTAGATACAGTTGGAGCACTATGTATGTACTCTATGGACTACTTTGACAGAGTAGATTTTTAAATGTAACAAGATAAGTCAACTTGAGTGGTAATGTATTTTGGGAAATCAGCTCACTATAAATTGTGACTGTAAACATTATACTGTAAATGCTTTGTAGTTTTCCCCCAATAAAAAAGAAAAAAAAAAAAAAGCTAACCCCTCTCGTGATTATTTGTGATCAAGGTCAGCAGTCTTGAATGCATGTTTCTTTTTTTGTTTGGCAGTAGTCCATAGTTTTCTTCCTAATGTTACCAAATTCTTGAATTTAAAACAAGGTGATAAATGAAAGAGCCTGGAAGCACTCATTCAATTGATGAAGGTTCACCAACATACTGTCCTTGCCATGCACCCACTAGGGATTATGTAAATTAGAATTTTGTTACATGGAAAAAAATTCTCTCCACCAGAATGGATTGGATCTATGGAAAGCTTTTCATATTTCAGCAAAAAAAGAAGGTAGAGAGACTGAAAAGGAGGTAGAGAGACTATATTCTAGTTAAAGTGTTACAGCAGGTGGTCCCAAGGACAAACCAAGCTGCACAGGGAGGGTCAAAAAATCAAGGTTTATTTGCCGACAGGCCCAGAAGGGTCTCCTCACAAAATTCTGAGCCTGTCTACCCCATTTTTCCCACTTTTATTAAGTTGGGGTGGTCTGAGGGGTGGGGTCTCAGGAGGCTAATGCACTGCCAGGTAATAGGTTAGTTGATGTGTCGGGTAATAGGTTTAGTATTATGCTGATGCGCCAGATAATAGGTTAGTCCATGCGCCAGGTAATAGGTTAGTATTACATTGATGAGGGTCTTCCGTGAGGGGTGGGGGTCTCAGGTGACTAATGCACCAGGTAATAAATGGGGGTTGTCCTTATCAAAAGAATATGTAAGCTTTGTTCATGAGGATTAATGACTTTGAAGCCTAGCTCTTTTAGGCTATCAAATTGGAATTCGTTGGATCTCCACTCATAAACTTAGAAAACTCAATAAGAAAATGCTAATTTCACACTTTGAAAGATCCTAGACAAGTGATAGAGCTTTATTTACAGTCCAGCTAATAGGTATAATGAGAAAGAAAAACTCCTTTTAAAGTCATATTATCAGGGTTTAGTCTGAAATGTCAGTTCTCAGTGAGCTCATGGCTGAAGAATGACCAGACACACCAAAGTAAAGCAAGTATGAAAATGCAGTTTATTGAGGAGAGAAAGATAGGATTATAGGGCAAGAGCAAGATATAAATTTACAAAGCATGATATATATGCCATTGTCACAACAAAGGGAAAGCCAAAGGAAGGGGCGAAAAGGGGACTTGGTTATGGTCTGTGTCTTGTTTTATAGTGCCTGGATTGGAACTTCCCTAGTGGCTCAGAGGTCACCATGGAACCACTTTGATCAGACAGTTGAGAGTGGCATTAATACGCATGTGGGTTATTCTAGGTCAATTCCTGAACTCTGTGGTACATATGCTGCTTGGCCCATGGGCTAGAGGGTCCTCTGAATTGTTTTTCAGCTGGCATGCTGTTAGGTCCAGAGCCAAGAGAGAGACACACATGAAGCTTCCTGTGTAGCAAAATGTTTATTTTGAGCATCTGGGTGCAGATGGGTAGAAGCAAAAAAGCATCCACAGGAGAAAAGGGGAGAGCCTTGAGTTTTATAGAGGGTTTTTCCAGGGAGAGTAAGTGGGCCAGAACAGCTGCTTGTAATTAATTATTTTGCAAATAACCAACTCCTGAAGCCCCTGCCCCAGTCACATCCATCCTTCTGTTCTGGCATCATCCTTATCAGGAGAGCTAGGGAGGGATAGCATTCATCTCTATCAGGGAAGGAGGAGGAAGGGATGCTGGCTGTAGCTGTCTGTTAGATTTACAAAGTTTGGGGACTCTCCAGACTCCTGTGGCTATTGTTTTACAAGCCTAAGTTTTGCATTAACCACATTCTGTCCTACACATACTTTTCAGTTTCCCACCTGGAACAATACCTAACAGTGCTAAGTTATGGTGGGCAGATTCATAGCATATTTCTTCCTCCCCCAGGTATGGCAGTCACTAGGGAGAGGATTGCACCAAGTCAACAGCACCCACTTTTGTCCCTAGGAGATCTGGAATCCCTGGCCATCTACCGAACAATATGATAGCCGAAATTTGGAAATGCATTTACCATCTATTCCTTGCTCTCATTTTATTGTATTAAAAACAAAATTATTTAGACACTTGTTAAAAATGGTAAGAAAGACTTTTATTCAGCTGTGAGAGACGTAAAACCTATTGCAAAAAAAAAAAAAGAACTATCTGTCTCAGATCTGAACGCAGAAAAGACAGCTGTGGGTTTATAGCCAAGAGGCGGAGTCAGGGTGGGTGAGTGGGGGGCTTCAGTGGGTAGATAATTACTGAGTGAAGACAGGGGGGAAGGATTCTTGCTAAAGTGACTTAGTAGGATTCTTTCTAAAACTGGGCTATTTAGGATGAAGACAGGATGAAGACTAAGGTCAAGGCTTAATTCAAAGGATGACTCAGATGAGCCTGACTAAAGTTCAGTCAAGGAGAAAGTTTTTGTCAATAGAAAAAAAGAATGAAGGCACAGAAAAGGTATGCAATTTGCAGAAGACCAGAAAGCTACTTAATTTCAGATTCCAATAATTTACAATCCTGTGAACTTAAATCTTAAGGCTGCCCCCACCAGATGACTGAATGGACCCATTCTTGGCCAAGGGGATACCCTAAAACTGAGTTACTAGCTCTGAGAAGGGAGGTCGGACATGCCTCATCATGCCTCCCTGCCTTCTTGGAGACATCCTTTGTAACTCATTAACAGGCCTATGTCTATGTAAGACAAACCCTCAGATCCTCAATGTATACAACAAATATATGACCAGTAGCTTGTCTGTGATTAACAGACTTCCTTGACTTAAAACATTCCAAGACTTTAGAAAAAGCTTCATTTCTTTAGCCAATTACAAGTCAAAGAGTCTTTAAACCCACCTATAACCTGTAAGACCCCTGTTTTAAGATGTTCCACCTTTTTGGGCCAAATGAATGTATGCTTTCCACGTATTGATTTATGACTTTACCTGTAATTCTTGTCTCCCTGAAATGTATGAAACCAAACTGTAACCCAGCTACAGTGAGTCCACTTGCTTAAGGCTTCTTGGACATGGCTCCAGGCCACAATCCTCAAATTTGGCTCAGAATAAACCTATTTAAATTATTTTACAGAGTTTGGCTTCTTTTCTGTCGACAGTTCCTTGCAAACCTTTATTTCTTAAGGTATTTACCATGACCTCCAGAGTTGGTTTACTTGATCTTGACCCTGTTTCTCAGATCTGTTCCTGTGATATCTGAAGTAAATAGACATTGTTAGGGCAATTTCAAACCCATGCACCCCGAATCTCTATCTTCTAAGCCTCCCAGAATCAGTGATCAGCACAATGACATTTAATGCCTTCTTTCTCAGATTCCAGGTATTCCTATTCTAATTTAGCAGAGCCTGGGGCCAACTACATAAGCATCTGAAGTTCCTCTTTGTCCCATTTTTTAGCTGTCGGTTTTTTCTGATCCACCTGGTTCTCCAAGGGAATCAACAACTCCTACATTCTCTCAATTCCAGGTGGTTTAGCCATAACCGTAGCTGTGTTCTTTGAGTCTGCATACATTTTGCTCCCATGATCATTGATAAGATTTAATTTTATTATTTTCACTAGATTTCTTTTTTTTCCCCTGGTTCAATGAATTACTGCCTCATTAACACTGATGACCTTCCCACCCTTATAAGTGCTTCTTTAGAGTTGTAGTGACACTTTGAATTAGATATGTCTTCATTATCAAGAGGTTTTTATATTGTTTCCTCCATTTCCTCAGTTTCATTGTTATTTATTCATTAGACATTGGAAGTACAAGAATGAGCAATCCAGCATATGCCAGAAGTATAGCTATGCTTTAGAGTTTGGAGCTTCCTTTCATGAATTGCTAACAATGCTTATTCCAGGTTGCCTAGGGTTAATGACAATGCTAGGCTGTTGTGCCACCTCTGAAGCTCAAGATCCCCTTCTGAGAAACTGAATGGTATTTGCAGAGCCATATTCTCACAAGACAGGATATGTAGAAATGATACATTTTCAAATAAGTAAGAAAAGGTGATGGCACCTCTGCCAAACTTGTTTTTATTCCTACTAGGCCCCCTTGGAAAAGGGTCATGATGAGAACAGGATCTGTAAATATCAGTTGTTTAACTGACACTGGAAGCATAAATCAATTTGGAATGGCAAGCAAGAGTCCCAGTTGTTAGAAACGTGTATGATGTAACTCATTATGCCATTACTGGTAAAAATCGAGTGTTCTTGGTAGTACTCCAGAGACCTGGCAGAACAACTGGTACTTTTGTGGAATGGGAGGCAAAACACATCAAACAGACATTTGGGAATCTAAGAAGCAGATGGTGTTGTGTATGCAAAACAAATAATGAAGAATGTATTAATTTATGGGCACTGCAAAACTTAAATATCACTTAAAAAGAATACTAGAGTAGGCCAAGGCTCAAAGAACACTATGTGTTACCCTGAAAGGCAACTGAGAGTGGTTAGAAACTGGTGCCTAGGCACAGTTTTAGGAGAAACACAGAATGGTAATAAATGAGAGTACCTTATCATACTCATTAATTTCAAACAAAGGAGAATTAAGTACTATATATCCCACTATCTTTTTAACATTCTACTCCAACGTATGAGACTCTCAAAAGCAGTTTAAACTTTTGCTTCTTTTAATGAATTCTTTAGGTTTCCCTTATAAAACATAGACTCCTCTTTTTAGTTTAGTGTTATCTTTATATCAGGTGAGGAAGATAGGAAAACAACTTATTTAAAAATAACAAATCAAAATAAAACAGAACCTCCCTTGTCTATATCTGTATCTTTGTGATACTAAAAAAAGTGGATTATTTCAGTGAAATTGAAAAATTTTCCCATTTATTATGCTTAGACCAGTACCTGGTATATAGAAAGCACAAAATAAATGAATGTTTCTTTTTCTGAACAGAATGATTGGATTAAGGAATGTGAAAATAGTTAATTCCCTAATCATCAGTAGTTTGATCTTTTAAAGAATTCCTCCAACACACCCTGCTAAAGCTCTACCCAAGAATGAATTTACCTAATTTATCTAAAATGGTTTTCTAATCATCACAAAGAAATAAAAGATCATTTGTAATAGAGTAGAAATTATTTTCCTTTCTTTCTGTACAAAAAGTACATATCAAATGTACTCCAACTTCTAGAATATTAAACTAACTTTACACATATGAAAAATAATATTTGATTAATGTAAAACTAAGACCTATACATGTCAGACAAAAAAAATCACAGTATCAACCTGAAGTTGATTTGATTTAAGTTGTTTTAATCTGGAAATTTTGAACATTAAAGTGAATTTGTGGGTGTAATAATCAGATATGAAATTATGCATTCCATTTTTTCTAGCTTTTTACATTCCCCTCCTATTGTGTGGTTTCTTTTGACTTATATCATTTAAGTGTAAAAGTTTTAAAACAAAAATGCATGCCACGTGGAATTTTTGCCTGCAGTTTCTACATCAAAGAAGACAGTGTATAGGAGGTTCAGATATGGAAAGGAAGAATGCTGACTGTACATAGAAGGGAGTCAGAAAACATTAAGTAGTATCTTGGGGCTAAAAAAAAGAATAGTTTTCTGATTTTGATTTGCAAAGCTTTATGAACAAATACAATAGCAGTGTATTTGCCAGAAAAAAAGGTAATAACTTTCTAACTTTCATATGAACGACCAGTTCTGCAGGCCTAAGAATGTGTAATTCTCAACTAGGATGAGAATGAACCTGGAGAAAACACTCCATCTGAAAGCAAAGAGGGATTATTGACAATGAACTTTTGGCAGTTCTGCCTCTGACTTTCCTGTTCTCACATAGAGTCAACCCTTGAGATTTAGACCATGATTTAGGAAGTCAGAGTGATTTGACCACTCATTTAGAAGAGTGTGATAAAATATATTTCCTTCTGTTCCATTGTCCAAATGAATTGGCAAACCAAGTGATATGCATTTAAGTTTTAGATTTACCCAAATACATAATACTAAAGTTATTTCTTGGGATCATAATAAATGTGAAATGAAATCTATGCTTAACTTCATTGTTTGCCATAATTAGTGTTTTTATACAGAAATTCCCTCTATGCAATTCTTGAGGTATATATTTCTCCAAATCCTAAATCCCTAGAAAAATTGGTTGAAGAATTGGAAAAACGTGAAAAAGTATCATATATCTCCTACGAGAAATAAAGCTTAGGAATTAACAAAGAACTGTTGTAAGTACAAAGGAATCCACTAACATCAAGTTGGAAACAAAAGAAGGCAACACTGACTTGCTGAATTAAGATTGCGTTCCACATTTCTGGAAAGACAGGAGCAGATAAGAGAGAAGCAGACACAATCTAATTAGTCAGTCTTGCTTGTAGCTGTTGTCATGTTATAAATGTGTGTCTGTTGCCTTGTCTGCTGTTAACAGTGAGTCATTCTTGCAAATAAAATAAATTTGTGTGCATAATATACTTCATACAAATCCTATGAGTGGAGTTCCAAGAAACAACAAGTTTGGAAAGCAAAGTTAAGTCTATAAATTGGCAATTTTGACTCATGATTCCATGTGGTGGTATAAACCTTGCTAAGAGAGATGAATTTTCAGTTATTTTAATATTACTCAATAATATTTGCTGGTGTTTTCCAGTGTTTAAATATTTTTAATAGGCCACAGGTCTTTGTAAGTATTTTAACAGAAGCGATGCAAAGAAAAGAAGACATGAATGTTGCTGTAGAATACTTTGTAATAGGATCAGAAACTGATGTAAAATCTGAATTAGCAGAAGCCAACTGATGTCAATTGCAAAAACAAAATTGGTATAAGCAGACAAAATATTTTCATCATTTGAAAGGTAATTTGTGTATCTAAAGCAACATGTACCATAATGACCAACTTTAAAATATTTTTGCTTATATTCTTAGCATTTCAATCAATGTCTACAAAAAAGTCAAAGAAAATTTTCTGTCTGGAATATTTTCAATGAAGCAAAGATTAAGACTATCAAACAGCAATGTATGCTTTGTGTATTTTAATATTTCATTTTTAGAATACATTTTAAATATTAAATATATTTCATTTTGATATTTCAAATTTTAAATGATTTTTATTTGGAATTTATTTTGTGTTATAAAAATATTAAAAGGAGAGAACATTATCATATCTGTATACAAGGCATTTTTACATGTTATTGAAGTATATAGGGCCAGGCATGGTGGCGCACACCTGTAATCCTAGTACTCTGGAGGCCAAGGCCAGTGGATCGTTTGAGCTCAGGAGCTGGAAACCAGCCTTAGCAAGAGCGAGACCCCCGCCCCATCTCTACTAAAAAATAGAAAGAAATTAACTGGACAACTAAAAATATATAGAAAAAATAAGCCAGGCATAGTGGCTCATGCCTGTAGTCCCAGCTACTCCGAAGGCTGAGGCAGAAGGATTGCTTGAGCCCAGGAGTTTGAGGTTGCTGTGAGCTAGGCTGATGCCATGGCACCCTAGCCCGGGCAACAGAGTGAGACTCTGTCTCAAAAAAAAAAAAAAGAAAAATTAACACTATGGTGCTCAAATGGTGGGAGTGTTCACTAGGGATTTGGGGGTGGGGGGTAAACCCATGTCTGAGCAATGTGGTGGTCACTGTGGAGGGGTGGGATACGCTTGAAAAGTAGTTGGGGAGCGGAATTAAGGGTCTCAATAGGGGAAAGGAATTCCTCTAAAACTGATTTATGTGATTAACTGTACAGATCTTGGTAAATTCACTAAAAATCATTTAATTGTACACTTAAAATGGGGTAAAGGCATGATATGTAAAGTATACTTCAATAAAGAAAAAAATAGAAGTAAAATAAATAAATAAATAAAGTGCTGAGCATGATGTTTGGAACTGGGCTTTGAATAGTTGCTCGTGATGATTATGGTAATGAAAAAGATGATGAGGATGTTGATCATAAGAGCCAATGAAATCAGAGATTAGAGAATGAAACTTGGACCTGAACTGCTTGGTTTAAATTCTGATTCTGCTACTTTCCAGCTACATGAGCTTTAGGAAGTTAATTAATATCTCTGTACCTCAATATATACAATGTATTTTCATCTATAAAATAAAAATAGTTATACCTAAAAAAATATTAAAAAAATGAAGTACATAATCTTGTCTTAATGGCTCATGATAATAAATCATGCATTTATTACTTTATTTTTTAATAAAAAACGCATTTGTGTAACCCCTATCATAGAATAAACAATTCACTGTTTATTATTAGGATCACTTATTATTTAAACACATGCAAATAAAATATTATAAAAAGTGCATAATAACTCATAAGTTTGAGAATTTTCAAGAATTTTAAAATATTCTGATTTCCCCTTTCGAAGTTTCAAACATATGGGGCATCTGGAAACATTGGCTATAATCATTTCCTTGCTTTCTGTATATGCATTCATTTTTAGTGCTTTATTATCTAACATGATAAGCCAAAGATTACTGAAATTCACTACAATTCTTAAATGTGGGCTTTCAGTTCATGCCCTTTGCCCCTTTTAGATGTTTGTTTTTTTCCTGTTTATTTTCTTAAGTTGTACATAGATTTTTGTTAACAATACTTTACTGGATGTGTAGGATGCAAATATTTTCTCCCATTCTGTAGGTTGTCTGTTCACTGTAATGACAGTTTCCTTGGCTGTGCAGAAGCTTTTTAATTTGATCAGATCCCACTGATTTATTTTTGTTGCTGCTGTTATTGCTTTGGGGGTTTTGTTCAGAAATTCTTTGCCTAGGCTGATGTCTATAAGAGGTTTCCCAACATTTTCTTCTAAAATTCTAAAGATTTCATGTCTTAGGTTTAAGTCTGTAATCAATCATGAGTTGGTTTTTGTGAGAGGTAAGAGATGGGGATCCAGTTGCAATCTTCTGCATGTGGGTATCCAGTTATCCCAGCACCACTTATTGAATAGAGATTCTTTTCCTCAGTGTATATTTTTCTCTGCTGTGTCAAAGATTAGATGACAATATCAGGATGGTTTTATACCTGGCTTCTCAGTTCTATTCCAAAAGTCCATATTTCTGGTTCAACCCTTACTGACATTTTCAATGCAGCTTTGCTGAGTACTCAACTAAGTCATATCCAGACACTTTATTGACAGAAATTTTGAACTATTAAGCATATTTTAAGCTGTTAAATGTGTAGTAATATTTTTATGCCACAATAGATAACTAATATATACCAGAAAGTGTATATCAAATTGTGAACACTGCAAACCATCTTGACTAGGTAGCTTAGTTAATATTTTTTTAAAGAATACATAAACTCTTGAAAAGGCAGTGGCTTATGTTATGAGACAATATGAAAATTTTTAATAAAATATTGAAGTAGGATAATACAAGGTTGTTAATGAGTTAAGCAATGTACAGTCATTCACTCAACATTATTAAACACTTTGCATGTGTTAGTCATTGTGCTCTAGTCATGTAAGTAATAATCTCAAACCCTCTTTTCAATATTTAATACTATGGTAACAATGTAAGACCAATTCAACTTGTTCATTTTGGAGAATGTAGCTGTTTTCCAATTCATTATTCAGATTATATTGGATATTTTTACATAGAACTGCATTCTAACATTAAAAGTTCTTTGTTTTTTAATCTTTTATTGTGCTCTAGAGAAAATTAAATTATGTGACCATATATACAACATATATAGTAATATGAGATATATGTGAAAATTTCATTATTAGGTTCTTAAAGACCACTAAAGTGAATAGAGAGTATCTCATTTCTGGAAAAATGGGTTATGGTATAATGACATTTGAAGCCAATAGATATGTCATTACAGTATAAACATAAAGCTTCCTGAAATAACATTGTGACATTAAGTATGTTTTATTTCAAATGCCAACCAATGAAATAAGATAATGACATTCATCTATAATTGTTTAAAACAGAAATTTTTTTTCCAAGAGCATTAATGTTAGATTATGTTATGGATGATGATATAAATTAGCTACTTGATCCCAATGAATGAGTTTTTCCAATCTGTCATCAAATCTTGTCAGTTCTTTTTTCAAAGTAAATCTATGTTCTGCCCATCTCTCACCACCTCCACTGCTGCTACACAACTACCCTCAGCCTACCCGTCATCAGATATCTCCTCAACTCCTGCAGTAGCCTTCTAACTGGGCTGATTCATCAGCTCTTATTTCTCAACATTTTGGTCTCGACACAGTTGTCTTTTTCAAATTTAAGTCAGAAAATGTGCCTCCTGATCAATATCCTATAATAGTTATCCATTTCACTCAAATTAATATAAAAGTCCCTACAGCGGCTTATAAGACCTTGTAAAATTTGTCTGTCATTACCTCTCTGATCTCATCTACTCTTCCTACTTTTCCCCGTGTTCTATTGCTCTCGTTTTACTTGCTCTCACTCAAATAGATTAAGCATCCCCCTCCATCAGAACTTTTGCATTTACTGTTTTCTCTGCCTAGAATTCTATTTAGGTAGATTGCTTCAGGTCTTGCCTCCCTGTCTCCTTCAGGACTTTGCTCAAATGCCACCTTTAATTGTTGTCTTTCCCTCATCATTCACATTAGGATGGCATTAGGGCCTCCCAAAGCATAGGGAACCTCTTTAGTTTGTCATGCCTTAAGGACACTTCTGAGACCAAAAAAAAAGAAAAAAAAAGTTTCTCTTTACATGCATATTGTATTGTGGTGGGGTGGTGAAGGAGCAGTATTACTTGTGTCTTTAATTTCACACCATGTAGATATCGTCCCATTCCACCATTCAGTATAAATAAATAATTGTTTTTCACCCAGCACCACATTTACCTTTTCTGATTTACTTTCCTTCATAGAAATTATCAATATCTGAAAGACGATCTATTTTTTTTATTTTCTTGTTTATTGGCTATCTCCCCACAACCAGAATATAAGCTACATGAGAGGAGGAATTTTTGACTGCCTTTTGTCTGAGCCCTAAATAGTATTTGACCTAGAGTAGGCACTAAATAAATGATTGTTTGCATGAATGAAGAATGTATAGGCTGGGCGCAGCGGCTCATGCCTGTAATCCTAGCACTCTGGGAGGCTGAGGTGGGAGAATCGCTCAAGTTCAGGAGTTCGAGACCAGCCTGAGCAAGAGTGAGAACCCCATCTCTACTAAAAATAGAAAGAAATTAGCTGGACAGCTAAAAATATATAGAAAAAAATAACCAAGCATGGTGGCGCATGCCTGTAGTCCCAGCTACTCGGGAGGCTGAGGCAGGAGGATCGCTTGGGCCCAGGAGTTTGAGGTTGCTGTGAGCTAGGCTGATGCCAGAGCACTCTAGCCTGGGCAACAGAGCAAGACTCTGTCTCAAAAAAAAATGTGTATTATCTCAAAGAGACAATTACTGAAAATTAGCGAATTGGCTTTCAATGCCAATTTTTGGCCATAGAAACAAAAGGAGAGTAAATTGCTAATATGTTATTGAAAGTAAATTATGTATAGGCCAAAATATAATTCTGATTATATTCCAATATGATTTCACCATCATATCTATGGATACTGGGCTATGTTTTATGATGGAGAAACATATAAAATATAATTGTAAAGAGTTAGACCTCTGGAATTGGCAAACACAAAGGAACATTTAACTTCATATTTACCAGACTTTGAAATACTATTTAGCTTGTCTAACCTTAGTGTTCTCATATGTAAAATGGTGATTAAAATAGTGGCTACATTATACAACTATTGTCAGAATTAAATAAGATGGTACAAGGTAAGTATCCAGTATAGTGCCTAGAATATAGTAAGTACACCATCTATGGTAGTTCTTCCTAGTAGTATGAAATATCTCATTATTCACCAGTCTGTGGACACAATTTAGTATTTTTCTCAATTGTGTTGGCTCAAATATCACACATACCTGGGTTCGCATCTCTACCACTCACCAGCTTTGTGACCTTGAGCATATTACTTAACTTTTGTGAGTCTCAGTTTGACCCCTGTGAAACTGGCATACAATAGCCCATACTTCATAGGGTTTGATCTAAGAATTGCTTGAGATAGGTGTCTATTTATCACAGTATCTAGGACATACTAAGCATTCAAAAACCAATTATTTATTAATATTGGAGGATTAGATGGGAAGGTATCAATCTATATGGTTCACACATATAGATACAATATATAAGTATAGATATAAGTTTAGATAAAGACACAAGTAATACTATTCCTTCACCACCACTACCACCCACGCACAACAAAACATGGCATGTAAACAGACACATCATTTTTTTTTTTGTCTCAGAAGTGTCTTTAAGGCATGACAAGTTGGAGATCTTCTTCCTTGTGGATTGGGAGGCCCTAATCTAACTCTGAAGTAGATTCCAGGTAGCTCATGGGAGGCATATAGTGGGAGACAAGGGACTACCTCTGCATACTGGTACCAAAAAACACTCAAGATGTGCATACAATAGGATAATTATCCCTTAACTTTGTATGGTATCTGGCAGTTGGGTTATGAAAAATTCTTACATCTATAAGCCCTTTTAGATATATAGTATATCAAATCAACATGCATGGCTTGATCTAGCATGTATGGAGCTGTCTAGTAACAATACACTTATGTAAAATTCTTAAAACATGAAAGAGAGCAATATATGGAACATTATACCCTGATCATGACCTCTTGCTAGGGATATTTCTGCCGCCACTGATTTTTGGAGTTATAATCAGTAAATTTGTTCCTTTGGGTCAAATTTTTTTGTTTGCAGGAATATTTTCAACTGCAAATATCCCTGGGAAAAGACAAAGTAGTGAGTTAGCCATCCCTTACTGTGAATGAGTTCACGGTATTTTTCTAAGAAGTGGTTTACCTGGGGTTTACTTGCCCTTGGGAAAGCAGTAAATAACAAGGGAAATATTGATGCAGAAAATAGCCTTTTTTAAATAACAAGTACATCATAAGTTTTATACTGTATGTTTAAGTCATGTCTTTTTTTTTTATCAAATGTCTGTATTTGATCACAGCACTTCAAATGTGATTGCACCTTGAAACCACTGTAAAGGTGTTTAAGGATATCATTGTCTCTTTCTTCACTCACTCCTAAGAACTTGTATACTCAATGAATACTCACATAATAGGATATGGCTATAATTAGATAGCTGCTTACTTTAAGAAAAATATAACAACAGACTTTCTGGCCATTACCTTATTAAACCAGTGACCAAACACACAGCCTCACAAAATATGCATACATAGAGATTCCCTTATGGTACGTGAACCCATATTAATGGATTCATTATTTCTGTAGCAAGTTAGTCGTTATCATCTATGATCAGTTTAGTATTATTAAAAAGCATCAAGCAGCACACATCTCCAGATTCATTTATTCTGTTATCATCCTGAAGAAGTCAAGTGAGCTGATTAACTGCTGACTACTATATTGATAATAATGGAAAATGATCATTATTTTCTTAGTTCACAAGAAATTACAAGTATGCAGGTACATTTCAAAAGGCAGCCTATAGCCTTATAAAAAAATCCAAGTAATTACATAACTCATTTCCCCCCATTTTTGAAAAATCCAGGATGATACAGAAATGCAAGCTCAAATTTTTTTACATGCTAGTTTGAAAGATATTCTAAATGCAAAGTGAGACTTGAAGGTTTACTAAGTATATTCATTACGTTCAACATTTAGAGTCGAGGTGAACTTCGTCTCTTCCTACTTAAAGGTAAATGAAAAAAATTATGATCTCAAAAACAACACTTACGAGTGTAACATAGGGGTTCATATTGAGTAATAAGAGTCATCCTTAAGATGGTATTGCCTTTCAGGAATATATTCCTTAAACAGCTTATACCAATATAATGTCACCAAAGTGGATTTAATTCTGATTTTATGCCTGACAAAGCAGATATCTATCTATACAGTAAGGTTAAAAGGGCCAGAAAGAAAGGGAGCCTAAATTAGTGTCCCCAAATATTTCTTATTCCTATTAGACAAGGTGTTTGAAATACAACAATTAGTAGCCTAAAACATGTGTTTAAGTCATTGAGTCATCAGTCCTCAGTTTAAATATAAAACTCCAGTAAAAAGTATATATAATATATATTTTGAGCCTTAGTCATTTACAGGCCATTGACCATTCAAACAACAGCAAAAGAAAAACAAAAACAAAAACTATTCTGTGTACTTCTTGGTTTTATCTCAAATGCCTTCCTGGGTAAAACTTTTCTTTAATGGAATTAACAAAATCTGCTTTTTCCACTGGTGTTCTGCTATTCCTGCTAGTACATCTTCTATTTCTTGAAGTGTTAATGTTTTCCGTAAGAAATGTCTTACATTTAAATTCTTTGTTGAGGACCATTAAAATACTATGCCAGCAGAACATAACAAAAGTTAGGAAGGTACAGTCAATGAAGGAAGCTGGCTACATATGAGATAGTAGGGAGTGATAAGATACATACGGTAAACTTTAGAAAATGGCATGTCTAAAGACATTCAAATAAAATTATTTTAAATACATTAGATATGATAAACCAAATATGTCATAGGAGGCACCCACTTGAAACCACTGCCAAATTTTCAGTTGCATTCAGAGCTTGATTTTTCTGCTAATATGAAAGAATTGAGCTCTGTAGATTCCATGCAGAAATGGGCTCAGAGCACAGTGTCTTAACCACATCCATGCCTAATTAACAAACCCTTTCTACTTTTCTCAGGTAGAGACAGTCATTCTCTTCTTGGTGCTCCTAGAACACGTTGTGCATATCCCCATTATGGCACTTGTCATCTTGGGCTGTAATGGTTTTTTGACATGTCTTTCTCTTTCACTGGACCATGAGCACCTCAAGAGCAAAGCCTAAGGCTTATTCTTTTGTGAAAGCTCACCACTCAGGACTTTGTTGGTCCTCACATGTTTACCTCTCAGAAATGTTAAATTTTATAGAGTTTATTGATTTGTTTTTAATAGATGGATGATAAGTGAGAAGAACAGTGCATAAGTACTGAGGTTACAGAGGTTTAGTTTTGAACATTTTTACGATTGGTTTAAAAAATTAAGTGCAGCAAGATGTGCAAAATTTTATTAGGCCTTGGGTTAAAGCTCCTAAGGGAAGATGGGGGGATGCACTACAATAAAATAATTTATACACAAATGGATAATTTATATTTCCTTTAAGGCAATTTGTTGAAGTTAAGATACTTAGAAAGACTTGGTTAACTTCTAGGGGTGTCTGCTATCTTAGTGGGATCACAGAAAATGCAGGGCCAGGTTATGCATGAGATTTATTGTTGAGAAATGTGCTTTTATAAATTAATCTAAAGATGATCAGTGTGCAGGAAATTATTTGCAATAATCAAATTTGCTACATATTACTTAATAACGCAGGACATCAGTTTCTTAGAGTGGAGGATACTCCTCAGACCAACCAATAAGACAGCTTGATGTAACAGCTTCCTCTTGGGCATATGAACTAAGAGGTGGCAAATTTCCGATTAAAAGATTTTATTTTTATTATATTTTGTCAGTTTAAAATTATACAAAGGAGGTTGAGCCTTTCTCAGAGAATATTTCCACTACAGTTTGATGAATTGCTCTGTTTTCCACCAGGGTTATATCTGTTTAAAGAACAAGGATCTGGAATCAATGTCCTAACTCTGATAAATAGTACTGAAGACTCAGAAGCACATTCATGGTGTTTCAAAAAAAAAAAAATACTCATCAAGCAAGAAAAAGCCTTTGGCATAACACCATAGTTTCATCATAAATATATGACGATGAATTAAATTTCAGTAAAATTTATTTCAGTTAAATCTTAGAGTGGAATATTTCTGAAGGTACAGTAGGCTGCCTGAAAAGATTTAGGAGTTGGGTAACATGTTGAACACAGAGGTCATATCTCTGAATAGGGCACTCGTTGCAGAAATCAAAATATTCTGATCTTGTATGTATATCCAAGAAGTAAACTTTATTCTAGTGTTATCAATCTTGTGTTTAATATTATGTTTAATTATGTTTAATATAATATCTAAAAGACAATTTATGGCGCATTCATATTAGGTCCCTTTTCCTGAACTAGGGTCCTTTTTAAGGCAATTGAATAGTTCCCATTGTGAAAAAGGACATGTTTTGTTTACGGACTGTTAGAAACACCAAAATGGGCTTTGCGTATAAACCCTGGAATCTCTGACCCAGGATAACGGAGCTGTTGAAGCTGAAAACTGCAGCAGTAAATTTGGACTTTAAACCTACAAAATGATTATCCAGAATTGAGAGAAGAAGGACTTGCTTTTCACATTCTGTAACATTTATTACTAATTCTTTGTATTTGTGTAGAGACTTTTTATCGTGTTTTAAACACCCTTTCAGTTGAATAATTCCCTAGGTATTTACAGCTTTTATTTAATTATATATACATATAACTTATATAATATGCATATATATGAATGAAATTCTTCATCAAAAAAGCAAAGGTTTAAACATAATTTTTCACACTTGGATTATATTTTGCTCCTTATTAGTTTTTCCTTACTAGTTTTATCTTCCATTTTTCAATAATACATTTCAAATTCCAGTGATATTTACTTTTATCAGAAAGTGTGTTTTTTTTCAAATCATGGCTATTTGTTTTCTTTTGTATTCCTCCCTTTTAGTAACCATAAATCAGACATATAAAAAGTAATTAGTCCTCTCTTCCTAAATAACCTTACCTAAATTTTTAAAAAATTATTAATGTGCACAGAGACGCGACTAACAATTTTGTGTTCCATGAAAGAAGGGTATTTCCATAATAAGATAAACAAATGTCTATCTTAACAAATATTAAGATAGATTTACCCATGACTGTCTGGAATATGTCCAAAGTACCCGTTATCACCATCATGTCTAAACACTCTTCTGGAATTTGTAGTCAGTGAAAACTAGAAAGAAAAATAGGCCAAATATGTAAAGATTAGTAAGAAAAAGGCATAATTATTATAACATGCACATATTATAAATCCAAGAAATTTAGAAATTCAACCAAAATTACTCCAAACATGAAGTTTACTTAACTTACTTCCACTTAACCAGTTTACCCAGATTGCTGACTTGTGGAAAGTTTCTAAAAATGTACTTTGATTGCAGGGATACACATAATGATTTATCTAAAATGAGATTTATCATAGCATTATTCTAATTATTTAAATAATGGAACATTTTTAAGTATATAGAAAACAAGAGAGAATAATATAACAGAAACCTGTGTATCTATCACTTATGTAAAAGAAATGTTAATAGTTTTTGTATTTGTTTCAAGTAATAAAAAATAACAAATATAGTTGAAATTTAAGCCCTCTTATCTACTTTCCTTTCTCCTTTCTTTTTCTTTCTCCTGCATTTTCTTTTCCTGCTCATATTGAGGAGGACATGGTCTGCTTCTAAGACATTTCTACTTACTCTTAGTTGAAGTTTATTTGACCCTTAAAAACAAGTCTTTAAAGTACATTGTAAAAGTGCTATGTACTCTGTTTACTAGTGAAAGAATTGAGGAATCCCCCCCTTCTTAAAAAAATTATTTCTTCAAGGTCACACATTTCATGGGAACAAATTATAATAGAACTCATATCTTTCCTTTAGGGCAATTATCAGTGTACCTAATGTCATAATGCTTTGTCCCAGTGAAAGTGGACCTAATGTCTTGGAACTTGAAATTTAATGTTAGGAATTTCAAGCCCTTGGAGTTTAGTAAGGTATTTCAAATTAGGGGAGCCTTTGGTATTCCTCATACAATTACAATTCTTGGGTCAGAAAGTAAGATTAGCCTTATATGAATAGTATTCCTAAGGCTTTGTTTTAGGTTTTAAGTGGTTCCTGGGCACTTTAAGGCAGGTTGAAGACTGCAGGAAAATTTGTCTTTCTTCTAGACTTTGGCAACACATCTCTTTCCCTAAGGAAGGGTTACTTAAAAGCTTTTGTGCTGTGGACCCTTTTGGAATTCTGGTGAATCCCATGGAACTCTTATCAGAATAATGCTTTAAAATGCATAAAATAAAATACACAGAATTATAATGGAAACCAGTTATATAGAAATATAGCTATGGAAATGTTTTTTAAAAACAAATTTGTGATATAAGAATATATATCCTTTGTGTTAACCTATTAAATAACAAGTTCTAATAACTAACATCGATTGGGAGTAGTGATAAGTATAAATGATATTTCATGGTCTTTAATGCAACAAGAGTAGTGTACTCACCATCACATTGGTATTAACTGATCAACACTTAAGTGCACATATAGTAATAACATTCATCGAGTGCCAGGCAAATGGGAAGGAGGAGGAGGAGATGGGTATATACATACCTAATGGGTGCAGTGTGCACGATCTGGGGGATGGACACACTTGGTGCTCTGACTTGGGCGGGGCAAAGGCAATATATGTAAACTAAACATTTGTACCTCTGTAATATGCTGAAATAAAAAAAATAAGAGTAATGTGACATGAAAATGTTTATGATTTCTATTGATGACAAAGTCAAAGGACTATTAATACTGCTATGATTTGTTGCTTACATCCAAAACGGAGAAAAATGCTAAAGTTTAGGTTAGTGAAGAAATAGCTTTTCACATTCAAGCTTGCATACCCTTGAATTTCTCCAGATTAAGGAGTTTATACAGTTACCTCCCAGAAGAATGACTCGCTCACATCTGTGCTGCTGAAAGCACTAATCCCCCCAAGAGAAAGGAGAGAAATCAGCCACAATGTATTGTTTTTAATTGCTTTCATGCAGGATAATCTATAGAGAAATGAAAAAGGAAACTGTGACACAACTGTTGTGATAGAATCTCTCTGACTTTCCATATAGTATCAATTTGATTTCCTTGAGGATATGAAGGATATACTAAGCAGGAAAACTTTGCATTAGAAACAAGACGTAATCAAATTCTTAATCAACCTAACTTCCTTCTTTCCCAGAAACACAAATTACACCCAAGAATGCAAACACCAGGAAGCTGTCATAAAATTCTGTATTCAATTTTCAGAATAAATATTCTAATTTCTGATAACCCATATATAAAGAAGTTTTTTCAAAAGCATAATAAAAGTACACAACAAAGTATGTATTTTTGCTAATGGAAATTGGCAATTGTTATTTAATATCCAGATGATGTCTCCAATTAGCAGGTAATATGATTCCTCTTGGCTCTCAAATCAGTCATACCAAATTCTAGAATCAGAAAACTTAGTGCCTAACTAAACCACTACAGAGCACAAAGATTACTGCAGTGCCTTTATGACTTACCTGTATATTTATCTAAGTTTAAAAAAGTTTTGTTCAAATCCTCTTCAGAGTAGCTTTATAAAAAAATTTAAATGATTTATCCCATTTAATGGGATAGAAAGGAACTTCCTTAACCTAATAAAGAGCATCTGTGGAAATCTTATATCTAACATCATATTTAATGGTGAAAGACTGAAAGCTTTCCCCCTAAGATAAGCAACAAAACAAAATTGTTCACTCTCACCACTTTAATTCAACATTGTACTGGAGGTTCTAACCTAGGCAATTAGAAAATGAAAGAAAAAGCATCCATATTTGAAAAATAAGAACTAAAATTATCTTTTTTGTAATCAACATGATCTTGCATATAGAAAATCTTAAACAATCTAAAAAAGTAGTAGAACAAATAATAAACTAGTTCAGCAATGTTACAGAATAGAAGATAAATATGTAAATAGTAATTATATTTCTATACACTAGTAATGAATATTCTGAAAATCAAATTAAAGAAACAATTCCATTTATAATAATATCCAAAAGAATAAAATATTTAGAGATAAACTTAACAAAAAACATGTAAGAGTTGTTCACTAAAAACTATAAAACATCAGTGAATGAAATTAACTAGGATCTAAATAAATGGAAAATACATTCTGTGTTCATAGATTTGAAAACTTAATATTGCTAACATACCAATACACTCCAAATTGATTTACAGATTTGACACAGTCCCTATCAAAATTTCATTTGGCTTTTTTAGGCAAAAATTGACATGCTGATCCTAATATGTATGTGGAAACGCAAAATATTTAGAGTAGTAAAATTTTGAAAAAGAAGAAAAATTTTGGAGGACTCATGCTTCCTCATTTCTTATAACAAAGTGACAGTAATCAAGACTATATGAAACTTTCATATGGATAGCTATGTAGGTCAAGTAAACAGGATTGAAAGTCCAGAAATAAATCCTCCCATTTATGGCCAATTGATTTTCAACATGAATCCCCAAAAATTCAATGTTAAAAGAATAGTCTTTTTAACAGATTGACTGGAATAAATAGCTATTCACATGTAAAAGAATGACGTTGGAGCCCTACCTCATAAAAATTAACTCAAAATGGATCAAAGACATAAATGTAAAAGTGAAAGCTATAAAACTCATAGAAGCAAACATAGGAGTAAACCTTCATGATAATGGGTTAGGTAGCAGTTTTCTAAATATGACACCAAAAGAACAGTAATAAAAGAAAATTTTAATAAATTAGACTTAATAAATTTAAAGCCTTTTGCTCTTCAAATGACACCATCAAGAAAATGAAAAGACAATATAGAGATGAGCAAGAAATATTTGCAATTTGTATGTTGAAGAAGGGACTTTTACTCAGAATATATGAATAACTCATAACTCAATATTAAGAAGACAATCCAATAACACAGTAGGGGGATTTTATAGTAAATATACATAAAATAGACTTTGGAAGCACAAAAGAATGACTGACTTATTGGCAAAGTCAAGGATATTTATACAAACAAATTGATCATTGAGCTGTCCATTATTCTTCCTTCACATGAAAATAATGAAAGTTATGCTTGTCCTATGTGAAATTGTTAGTAACAACATAATAAGTGCAAAAATTGATAGGAAGTATGACATATGTACTGCACTTGCACATTTTAGAGTTAAAGACTGCATTGGTACTGCCCAGTTTGTAGCACTTAGTTAAAACACATAGATAAAGACAGATTAAAAACATATGGTCAACTAGCAACTATTAGAATGAGATCTACAGATATAACGATACAGAATGTAGTACAGAAGATGTAAAGGAAGAAAACTGTGAAGACAAGAAGCTGAATTGAGCCTCCAAATTTAGTCATCCATGGCTAAGGTCCCCTAGTTGAGAGGAATTGTAATTAAATAAGAATATACTAAAACAGTCAATAAAAGTTCCATGACTTGTGTATATTTCTGCAGCACTTGATTTGATTCACTTAGAATGAAAATTTTGGTAATCATAGTTAAATATTTTAGCTGTTTTCTAAAGTCTTGATTTAAAGAATCACTTTAAGTATTATAAGGGAAAGATGCTTAAAGCCAAATGAGTCTTTATGTTAGTACCCAATCAAGTGTAACTATTGAGCCAGTTACATTTACCATTTCTGGAATACCTGCCAAGAGTTTCCCTCTGAGTGGTCCTTTACGTAAAGTTGACTAGGCTTCGTATCATGTGAATGGCAATTCCCTAGTTATAGTTTATTTTTACCAGAATGTTATAGGTTGTGTTCCCTGGATGCAGAAGCTGAGGTAGAATTTGGTGCGTAGAGTATTTATTAGAGTTAACCACCTATAGAAGGAAAGGGGAAGGAAGGAGGATTGGGAAAAAGAGGTCACATTATAACATATGCCCCAAAAAGTCTTGAAAAAACACATGAGAAGCTCTGGAGCATAACTTGCCCATAAAAATAAGCCAAAATGGGCCAGAACGGCTGACCCTTTATAACCGCATTGACCAGTCATTGGAATAAGGGCCACTCTGTGAAGAGAATGCTCTTGGGTGATGTTTGCTCCTGCCCTGAGGCAAACCTGGAGGGACCTGACAAATAGATTGTCTGTCAACAGCATTTCCAGTAGCTAAGGAAACAAGTCCTTCCTTGAAAGTGAATCTGGGCGGCACATCTTTGAGACCACCACAGTCCCTCCCTTGTGCTTCTTGGATCCCTTTCTTTAAAAACTTTCTGGAAGCAACTCCTTTAGGATTCTGGCTTATCTTTCTTTCTGGGGGAAAGTTATAAGAGGAAAGTTAATAGGACAAATTTTAATAGCCTCTTCTGTGGTAGCTGCTCTTGAAGCCAAAATAGATAGTCATCATCTCCTTCCTCTAATAACCATTTTAAATTATTTTCATCTTTATTTACCACCTCTGTTGGTTTCAGTGAATTACTTGATGGTGTGACAAAGATCCTCATCCCAAATAGGTCTGAGTCTCTGGTTTCTGTGTTCTTCCCAGGCCAGTGTAATGGCAATTGTTCACGTACTTCCACAATAGGTGAGAGAATACAAAGAGCCACTGCAGTGGTCTCCGTGAATGCCAAACATATTTCTACACGTTGTCATTGCGTATCAGCAGGCATACTTCCTTGTGATGATAACGGTTAATTGTTCCTGTCAAGATGCTGATGCCTGTACTTGCCTGATGGATGCTGGACACAGCGGTCCCAAATTGTCCAAGTTGCAGCTATTGTTTAACAGGACTTGTACTGTGTTCCCTGGCAAATGTATTCTCCCTTTTGGGAACAGAACTTCTAACACTGCCGAGCCTAGAGTTGTGGTGATGAGAGGTACAAATATCCCCAGTAGATCACTGGGATTGATGATATGTGGGACTACTTCTGTTCCACACATCAGTTTTCCAAATCATGTATTCTAACTATTTTGGGTACCGTTTCATACAAAGTTCTTGATTCAATGTGTATACTGTGATGTCCCATCATGGCAGAGTATTCTTTCTTCCAAGCCTTCATTTCATCTGTTAATTTAGCAGACTGTTTCAAAACTCTCATAAAGCTGGCAATTTCTGGATGGTGCAGTATCTGATATGACCAATACACTCCATAGTCACGGTCCTATTTCCACACCCTGTTGCTATAAATAGGGTCTCCTGATCAGATATTGTTGTAGTTTTAATATTTTTTTCTGCAAACTCCATGTTGAAATTTGATCCTCAATGTTACAGGTGAGTCTAATGGAAGGTATTTGGGACATGAGGGCAGATACTTCATGAATAGATTAATGCCCTCCCTGGGAAGGGGGGTGAGTGAGTTCTCACTCTATTATTTCCCAAGAGAGTTCCCCCAAGAACTCGTTGTTAAAAAGAGTGTGGCACTTTCCCCCTCTCTCTCTTTCTTGCTCTCTCACCATGTGACCTCTGCACACACCAGCTCCCCCTCACCTTCTACCGTGAATGGAAGCAGATTGAGGACCTCACCAAATGCAGATGCTGGTGCCATTCTTCTTGTACATTGTGTAGAAACATTTGCACATGTTTCTACAAATAAAGTTCTTGTTTTATAAATTAGCAGACCCCAGGTATTACATTGTAGCAACAAAAAAATGGACTAAGACACATGTGCTAATATATGTAATCCTATGTTGATGGATCAAACATTCTGTAAGTCCTTGGACAGTGGTACTAAGTGAGGCCCTGTGGGGAGGAAAGGCCAGAACTGTAGTACATGTCGATTCCTTTTAGAACTAATATTTTGCCCTTCCAGAATGGAAAAGTTGCAAACCTATCCACTTTATACCAAACTGGCAGTTGGTGCCCTTCAAGAATAGTAATATATTGAGAACACGGCTTTGATTTCTGTTGTTGGCTGGTTGACTATTTGGCAGCACTAGCAACTAGATATTCCTTAATAAGTAGGTAGAAGCCTATGCTGGTGGGCCATTGTGTAATTTCCATCCTTCGTACTGTGGACTTTCCATTCATATGACAATCATGCACCGGAATGTCTAATGACAAAGGTTGGTCTATGCCAACTGGCCACGTCATTTAGTTTACCTGGCTGTGTAGTTCCTCTTCTGTGGTAGATTCTCTCTGGTGGACATTAAGACAAAAAGTATTTATATTTCACGACCTCTCATATCAGCATTTCAGACCTCCCAGACCCTGATCTTCCGATCTTTCTACTTCTAAGCTCCTGACTAGTCAGCCAGGTCATTTGCCACTATGAGTCTGAATATACTCTAACCTCAAGCCACATTTCCTTTCACACAGGGTGGATGATCAAGTGCACAACTCCTGCAACTTCACCCATGTGGAATAATTTTGCTTGTCTTTGTCTGTCAAGGCATTTATATATCAACTTGACCTATCTGTAAACCAAGCCCTGATCATTTCCTCCTCTCTCACTGTATCATAAGTGATTCCCCCCATACCACAATAGACATATGTTGAAGGAGATGCATTGATGAAACCATAGTAAACATCATGGGGGTGTGGGCTACCTACTCATGCAACTTTCATGTGGCCTCTGGTACCCCATGCTCCATCCTGGATATACCACTTACATTTTAGGGTGCAATGTTTCTGGTGGAATGCATCTGCATCAGGGCCAAAATTAATATCAGATGCTGTTTTTCAAAAGGTGAATAATTCTCTACTGCAGATTGAATACCTTTGCTCTAAATACCCAAGAGGCTATACTATTCTCTCTCAAGGAGTTTCCTATATACTTGATATGGCATCTTTTCCCATCAAAGCCCGTCTAATACAATTTGGTCTACTGCATCATGTTATCCAAGGAACCACACTGCTTGCACTGCAGCCTGAAGTTGCTGCAGAGCACTTTCATATTCTGGCCCTTGGTCAAAGCTGGCAGCCTGTAATGTAGCACAGTATATGGACCAGAGCAGTATGCCTAGGTTTGAAATATACTACTGTCAGAATCCAAGAAAACCTATAGTGATTCCCTCTCCATGCTGAAAATTTGCAGAATGCAACTTTTTTTTTTTATTTTGGAGAGACAATTTCAGCATATCTCCTAAGCTTCTAAAGATGTAGCTGATGTGACAAACCCGTGAAAGTTCATAGAGTTAACCTCTCACTCTCTGGGAAAAATCTGCCTTAATAAGGCTTTTGCTATGCTAGTCAGTTTTCCCTCATTTGAATGCAATTATCAATTCAATACTTTATGAAATGTCTAGATGGTTCTGATATCCTTGGACTATATTATGAAAGACTGTAGATAAGTTAGCATACTTGGGGGCAAAATTGTAAATGTATATTTTGCTTTTTCTATGTGAATGTGAACCATTTCTGTTTTTCCTGACCCTCTTTTCTGCTAGTAATATAAAAATACTCATTTCATAAATCAGTAGGGATGCACCATGTTCCTGAGACTATGATAATTTGTTCTGGCAAAGATATTACATCTGGAATAATGGATACAATTAATGTTACTACTTGGCTAAGTTTGTGGCAGTACACAGATATCTTCCAGAATCTATCTGGTTTCTATATAAAACAAACTGGTGAATTAAATAGAGCTATGGTGGGGACCACTATCCATGCACCTCGCTCTTTGCAGGCAGCAGTACTTTCCATAATCCCTCCCTCAGGATGCTATATTTTTATTTACTACGTTGTGGAGAAAAGGGACAGTTCCTGAGGCCTCTATGTAGCCTTCCATAGTATTATAGCTCTCACTCCACAAGGTGATGGCCCAGTGAGTAGGGTGCACCAACTAATAAATATGCCAACCCCAATTACACATATAGGGAGTAAGAGGAATAACCACTATGTGGCTCCAGTGACGCAGAGTATCCTCTGTGTGGTGGACCTTGGTAGGGACTCTATTTATTACATAGACTATTTGCCAGTATTCTCACTGGGGAGCTATGATAATTGCTTTTTTCTGCAGGTATCAATGTCAACTTGAATCCTGTGTCCAATCATCCTCCATATGCTTGGGAAATCCTTTCCCCATAGTTTACAGTTACCTGAGTAAAAGGCTGTTGATCCCTTTGGGGAATGTCTGAGAAAATCATTACCACGCATATTTGTCATGGTTCTTGCAAATTCTTCCTCCTGAGTACCTGACCTCCTCTTCTGAAAACTGGTCTTCATCTGAAAACCAACTCAGATTTGAGAATAGACAAGGAATCATGACTTTGTCATTGACAAAGCAGCTCTGATTGCCTTGGTGTTCTATCTCTGAGATCTTCTGATGATACAACCCTTATTGGTTGTCCAGCTATTTTACCCCTTGGGAAACCTTATTTTGTTAACTATAACCATAATTTTCTGTGGGTCAGATCCCCTTGGTTTGGGGCAGTTAGATGCCACCACCTGACCTCCATTGTTTTGAGTTCTTATTGTTCATCACTACATTGCTGTCAGTGAGCCTAGTTTTGTAATGGACTCTTCCACCATCCTCCTGAGCCTACGGAGAAGAGTTGCCAGTGAACTTCTTAGTGATGCTGGTGCCACTTTAACACCTGAATTTCTGATGGCCTTGGCAAATTTTGTATCCTCTAGGTCATTTCACGAAGCATAATAATCTGAAATATTTTTAATATTTGCATAATATATCTACTCTAGCACACCTCTTTTCTGAGGAGAACCTTAATTAAACTAAAGAGAGTGAGGTGGTTAGGGCACACAATTTAAGTAGGCATTCATTCTCAGTGCCATGCAGGTGCTAACCCTGCACTTGACTAACCTTGAGAGTGAGTGCTCCCTTAAAGAGTCAACTGCCTTTAAGAAGGCACTCCCTCTCAGAGTGTATCTCCTTAGGTTTGGTGCCTAAGGCACTTCACTTGCTTCACCCTAGTCCCAACCCCATGCCTGAACCTTTTAATACCTTCTTCTACTATCTGCCATAGCAATTTGGGCCATTGCTTTTATCGTGTTTCTAGAAGCCATCCTCTTAGTGAGTCTACATCACTTTCTAGGATCTTTGCCAGAGTATTAAATCCCATTTGTTAGGAAAGTGCATGCAAGTCAATAAATTTTCCTTATCCCATTTAATCTTCTGGCCCTCTTTATCAAAGACACACAATCCAGTCCTATATGTATTTCCCTGGCTCATGTTGACAGCGTCTGGTAGATTCTACGGGGTGTACTTAATTTGGGGAGGAGCATTCTCCCAGATGTCCTGTTCAGAAAATAAGAGCTCTATTTCTTCCCCACTGGGGCCCTGATCTTGGTCCAACACACCAGCTTTGTGGAGTCTTTTACATTCTCTGAAGCTTGGACATTCTGAATACTCATTCTCAGGCTTGACCATCAGCCTTTTCTGCCCTCATGCTTAGGAAATGAGATTCTGTAAGTTATTAGCGAGGCCTTATGGCTTTCACATTTGTCTATTGCCTGCACCTTTTCATTATTCTTCACTAGAGAATTTTCTTTTTTTAGTTTCTTTGGGCTGCTCAGGCAGAATGCTATAGACTGGGTAGTTTATAAACAACAGAATTTATTTCTCATAGTTGTGGAGGCTGCAAAGTCCAAGATCAAGGCTCTGGTGGTATCTGGTGAGGGCTTGCTTCCTCCTAGAGGTGCTATATACTTACATGATGGAAGGGGAGAACAAGTTCTTTCAGGTCTCTTTTATAAGAGCACAATACTCATCCATAGGGCAAGCTCTCATGAACCCATCACTTCCCAAAGGTACCATCTTCTAATGTCATGAACTTGGAGGTTAGGATTTCAACATATAAATTTTGGGGAGGCACAAACATTGAGACCGAAGTATTATGCCCCTTAGCCCCACAAATTCACGTTCTTCTCACATGCAAAATGCATTCATTCCATCTCAAATAGCCCCCAAAGGCTTAACTCTTCCCAACATCAATTTTAAAGTAAGTTCAAATTCTCATCTAAATGTCATCTAAATCAGATATGGGAGAGACTGAAGGTATGATTCATCCTGAGACTAATTTATCTCTAGCTATGAACCTGTGAAATCAAATCTGTTATATGCTTCCAAAATACCATAATGAAACAGTCATAGGATAGTCATTCCTATTCCTAAAGGAAAAAACAGGAAAGAAGGAAGGAGTGACAGGTCTCAAGCAAGTCCAAAATCCAACAGGGCAAACAACATGAAATTTTAAGGCTCCAGGACAATCTTCTTTGATTTGATTTTTTGCTATCCAGGCCCAGTGGAACACAGGTGCTGTTTCTACAATATTTCCGGGCACTATTTGGGTCCTCAAGGCTCTAGGCAGCCCTGAGAAGCACCACCTCCACAGATTTGCCCCACTTCACAGCTCTCAGGATTTGTAGCCACTGCCTGCATCTCTCCCAGGATGGAATTGTATGTGGGTGGCTCTCACAAACTAGGGTCTCAGAAGTGTCACTGGCACCATGGCTTTACTGGGCATTGCCCTAGTGGGAGATGTCTGTGTGGTTTACTTTTGAATTCATATCTGATGAGAATTTTAATAACTGTACCATTCTCTTGTGCTAGTGCCTATCTGCATTCATCTACCACCAAGAATGGGATCCTCATTGCCTGCTGGGCAGTAAGTGATTCATATCTGATACTGCATCTTATCACCTGCTTGCCTGGAACATTTCTGGGTCCAAATGTTACATGTTGCGCTCTCTGGAAGTGGATACTGATATGGTGTTTAGTCTATAGGGTATTTATTATTTGCTAGTATTTTGTTGAGGATTTTTACTTCTATGTTCATAAGGGACAATCGTCTTTAGTTTTCTTTTTTGTTCTGTCATTCCTCTGGCTTTGGTATGAGGGTGATACTGGTTTTGTAGGATGGATTAGGGAGGATTCCCTCCTTCTCAGTATTATGGACCACTTTCAGTAAAATGGATACACATTCTGCATATATATACATACACACACATACATATATTCCAATAACAATCATTTGATATTTTTTTCAAACTATACCTGGAAAGTACTAAATAACTTTATGGAAATTCCACTGTGTTTTTATTCATATAGACTAGAGGAAAGTTACCTAAAGAATAGCCCCAGTGCTTGTCTATGTGTTCAGGTGGAACATTTTTAGTTCCATCTATAATTTATTTTCAACTTTTTGTAGAATTCTCAATGTTTTTTTAGAACCATTATTTTAATGAATATCTATATCCAAAAAAATATTAGAAGTTGCTTACAAATGCAAACATCATTTTACCTGTTGGGACTAGTTGACATTGCAGAAAAATCTATTGTGAATGAATTGTGAATCACTTTTTACATAAAATAATAGCCAGGAAAATTGCATTCATAATATTTGTTATCTATATAGATTTGATATTAGATTTGATAATAAAAAATATTAAATAAAATTTGAATAATAAAAAGAAGTCCCACTTAATTGCTTACTGTTTTGTTTAATTGTTTAAGAATTGGCAATAGGATATCCTTATAATATTTCCAATAAATTCAGTAAAAAAATTGATAGGTCTAAATATCTGATTCAAAGGAAATAACTGAATTTTTTTTTACCTATTGGCTATTATTGCATTGTTTTCTAATATCTCATTTCTTAATCCTTCTTATAAACTTTCTGATCTAGAAAACTAATGATATTTTATCTATTCTTAGAGTATCCAGCATTCTAGGGTTAAAATTGCAAACTTTTAACAAAGTTCTGATTGACTGCTGTTTCTAATACTGTGGCACAGAAAATTATATCCCTAAATATGATTCTGTGGCATGCTGAATGTTTTGAATTAGAGAAAATTGAATGGCTTCAGAAATAAGCCTCAGACGAACATCTCACTCTGACCTTCTCATCCTCCCATCTTTCTGATCCTCTGTTTCCCAATGCACCAGTAGGGACTCTCTCTTGAATTTCCTTATATGACTATGAAAATTTCTTTACAAAAGAAATGCAATTGTCTTAAAATATTTTCCTTAGAAATCTCATCAAATAATCAAGAAATATTACCCAAAGGAGAAGACAAGAGACTGAGAGTCAGCACCATGTCTAGACAAACTTTTCATCTATTCTTCTGAGGGCAGCTCTGAGAGGTTACCTGGGAGATTTTATCTGCATAACAAGACAACCTTTGTTCACAGTGAAGTTCCACTCCTCACCTTACCACCACCTCCCCCAGAGCTCAGAGGAACTTTATCCCAGGCCATTTTCCTTTGAGCTCATTCTTTTCCCCTGAAAATAATTTAGTCCTACATGCTCCATCACCCCTTCCACTATGAAGAAGGGTAAGTAAGCATCTGGACCTCACTGGGTTATTGGGTAATCCTTCTTCTGTGATTCCCCCATGCTTATGCCCATTAATATATTTTGTATGCTTTTTTTCTCATATTAATCTACCTTTCATCAGTTCATTTTCAGCAAACCTTTCAGAGGGTAAAGAGGAAGATTTCCCTCCTCAATTCTGTACTAAATACAGACACTATAATGGTATAACCAAAGTTAGAAAAGGATTCTCTATCTAAAAGACAAAAAAAAAAAAAACAACAAACAAAAACAAAAAAATTAAAAACATTTATTTTTTAGCTTAAGCCAAGACATGCCATATAAAAATAAATGATTGAATTATCATTAATATTATTTTAATAATATTGTTGATGATAATAGAAATTAAAATAATCTGCAGGAGGGCAGAAAACTTTTTTGTGGAAAAAAAGCATGTTACATTTGTATAAAATTCCAAATGTTAAAGATGGAATCTGGTTAATATTAGCTAATTTCAACACTAATTAGACAAAAACAAACAAATCAGCAAACAAGCAAAATGTAAATAATAGAGCACAATATATACTAAGTTTGGCAGCATATATAATAAAACTGGAACTGGCCTGGGGATGAAGTGCTGCTCAATTCACTTTGACATTGCCTGCAGAATTTCCATTAATTCTGTCTGTTTTGGCTGATTTCCTGGCAAACAGACATGTGGGCAGCTTTCCTATGTTACACTAGTTATAGCTTAATTTCACACTGCTGTCCTATTTGTACATTGTATGAATAAAATAAAGATGAAAGTAGATTCTGATCGAGATAAATGTTTTCTTAGGATTTTATTCTGAAATGAAAATGCCTGGGACTTGCAATCCTGTTTGTTTTGTTAGCCTCTCTGATTGTTTTGGATCTTGGATATTTTGTTTTGCTAATGATCACAGAGTTTTAATTTTGTATGGTAGAACAGACTTTGTTCTGCTTTCCACATTTTTTAAGCTATTCATTTTTATTCAGAAACTGAAACACTTGCTTGATGACTGTCTTATCCCAACTCCATGGTTAATGCACACAGTCTTCAGCAATTTTGACCTGGGTATGTCACAAAATGTGAAGTCAATAATTATTAGACCTCAGCACCTCTGATCTAAACTCTGATCTCAAATGTAACGTAAAATTCATGATACCTTCATTCTAGTTAATGTGACCATAGGAGAGAATATCCTTCAAAGTAATATCTTTATTTTCTCAAAAGATTAATCTTCACTTTGATGTCTTACACAAAAAGGTAAATTTACATACAAAAGTGTAGGATTAGTTTGTGCTATGCTTTTCTCATTTACAACATAAATAAGTTGGATAATATGAGTCCTAAGATGTTTGTAAGTCTAGGATTTATTAAGATTATCATTCCCACAAAAATTAAATGCAAATAAAATCATATTTTGTATTTAATTTCTCATATAATTTTTCAATGAAATATCAAAACTACCACTCAAAATTCTGCCAGAGTTTTAAGCCAAAAGGTTTCTTCTAGTTTGTGTATAACTAATTAATATTTATATTCTGAGATCTTTTCAGTATATCTTTCATACTTTGTGCATTGGTTTCTCATTATGTTTTCTCAGCCCATGTGTAGGTAATAAAGATTTTTGTGTTAAAATCTATACTATACCACTTAGAATGTGGTTAAATATTTATTTATATTATTTTCTAATTGCTTCAAATGTTAATATATTTATCTGAATTGTATCATTTTGCTCAAGGACAAGATTTATCACTTAATAGACTATCAGGAATGTTTGGCAAATTAATAAATTATGTTTCTTTATTATACCACACAGTGCCTCACATAGGTACTCAATAAATACTTGCTGATTCATAAACTGGTAAAAGATAAATTATCTTTTTAAGGATGCACACATTATTTGATTTTTTAGATATTATTGCATCTTTGCATCATTTGAAAACAGTGTTCTAAAATGCTTTGTGAAGAAAGATTGACTCTTAATTGTGTTTGGCAATGGCTGTAAGTGCCAGAAGTAAACTAGGATGAGCTAAAAAACTCTTCTAGTTTACAATGTTAAGACAGCTATCAAATTTACCATCAAATAAAGTGCAGTTCTCAAACAGTTATTTATTCTATTTCCTTAAACTATCTTTTCTTCTACTCCTTTTTTTCTTGTACTTTCTCTTTTAGTGTAAAGAAGAATTATAAATTGGGGTGGTCATTTTATGATTTGTTGAAAATTTAGAATGTTATTTCTAAGACTATGTTTCCAGGTCATCTATTGTCCCACTATACTCATTAGTGGTAAAGGGAATTCTGTGTAAGTAGCTCAATAAATTAAAACCAAACATTTGTGGAAGGCAGACTTCCAAAATTGCTGGTACTGACACTTCCAATTTGAGACTAATATGGGTAAATTTTATTCTAATGAAACATATTATGAGGAACTGATTACATTCATTTCAAAATATCCCCCTAATATGGAAAACTCCGTGATGACACTACTACTGAAGATGACATGATATGGCCACAGAAGCCTTAGAAATAGTAGGAGAAAGGAAGCCAAATTGTCATACAGAGACAGAATCATCCATTTTGATGCTCAGTAGTGTACATAAATTCATGTGTGGGAAGCATAATCCCCAACGTAACACTATTCAGAGGTGGAGCCTAATGGGAGATGTTTATGAATGGAACAATTCTCCTCTAAGAGGGGCTTGTGGGAGTAGGTTAACTCCCTTTTGTTCTTCTGCCATGGAAGAAACAGCATACCTCTCCTCTGCAGAATGCATCATTCAAAGTGTGATCCTGGAAAAAGACGCTGGTCCCTTACCAGGTACCAAACATTCCAGCTTCTTGAACTTAAACTTTTCAGCCTCCGGAAGGGTAAGAAATTTCTGTTTTTTATAAATTACCAAGTATCAGGTATTCCACTATAACGGCAAAAAAGAGACTACGACAGTACTGTAACAGCATGAGGAACTGTGTGTTAACTTAAAGGGATGATTTGAGGAAAAGTAGGAAAATCAGACATTCAAAACAGATATGCAAATATCAGACCATGCCCAAAACAAAGCAAGAGGATGTAGGCCTGTACTGTCTAATAGGTAGTATAGAGAATCAACAATATTTGTTAATTATGAAGAAGTAATTCTGACTTAAGATTTATTATTGTAGTAAACAGGTGGCAATCTCATCAACTCTCCAAATTTATACCATGGAAGTTTCTGTGCATGACCTCTTTTATGGTAATGGAAATGTCATTATTACACTGTTCATGGAAATATGTCATAACCTACTATTTTATTTTACTACTTCACAGTATATGCAATAATAATATGAATAATTTCTCCAACAGAAAATATCTATAATGTCTGCCTCTTCCATGTTATTCTGATTGGTTTTCACAGAAATTCATGATTTTAACTATTTGTGTAATTGAATCTTGCAGCCAATACTTTCAAAATGATTCTGGCAATTGAGCTGATTTGAGATCAGTCCTATCTCTCCCATTTATGCTTATAATCACCCTTATCATTTGCATTTTTTCCTAATTATTTAATACTCAAATTTCCATTACCCCTCATATCTGTAAAACTCTAATGGTAAGGATCACATCTTACACTTTTCATGTATTTACATGGTGTCATGTCTTATATTGTGTACATACAGACATAAAAATATTTCTTAACATGAAAAAAATTGAATATAGTACTGTCTATTAAATCTACATCATGGTACAATAAGATTTGATAGATAGGTAAAACTTTGCTGTAATACAAATAGATTTTTACATAAAATTGTACACTATGAAAAATTTCTTTCTTACTTTTTTTAATTTCAGAATATGACAGGGGTAAAAATGTTCTCATTATGTAAATTGCTCTTGTACCATTTGAGTCAAAGTTATAAGAACGCCCAACTCCCAGATAGTGTTCCCCCCACACGTTAGGTGTGAATTTACCCATCCCTTCCTCCTCCCTCCCACTTGCTTGATTGCCGATGAATGTTATTGCCATATGTACACATAGGTGTTGATCAATTAGTTACAATTTAATGGTGAGCACATGCAGTGTTTGTTTTTCCATTCTTGTGGTACTTCACTTAGAAGAGTGGTCTCCAGCTCCATCCAGGATAATACGAGAAGTGTTAGTTCAACATTTTATTATGGCTAAGTAGTATTCCATGGTATACATATACCACATTTTATTAATCCACTTATGTATTGATGGACAGTTGGGTTATTTTCACATCCTTTCAATGGTGAATTGTGATGTTATGAACATTCAAGGGCACATGTCTTTTTTATAGAATGTTTTTCTTTTCTTTTGGGTAAATCCCAGTAATGGGATTGATGGATCAAGTTATTTGAGGTATCTCCATACTACTTTCCATAGAAGTTGTACTAGTTTGCAGTCCCACCAGCAATATATGAGTGATCCTATCTCTCTGAATCCGCCCCAACATTTGTTGTTATGGGACTTATTGATAAAAGCCATTCTCACTGAAGTAAAGTGATATCTCATTGTGGTTTTGATTTCTGTTTCCCTGATGATTAGAGATGTTGAGCATTTTTTCATATGTTTGTTGGTCATTAGTCTACTTTCTTTCGAAAAGCTCCTGTTCATGTCCTTTGCCCATATTCTAATGGGGTTGCTTGATTTTTTCTTGGTGATTTGCTTGAGTTTTGTATAGATTCTAGTTATCAACCCTTTAATGGATGTATAGCATGCAAATATTTTCTCCCATTTTGTAGGTTGCTTATTTGCTCCAATGATTGCTTGGCTGTGCAGAAGCTTTCTAATTAGATCAGGTCCCATTTATTTATTTTTGTTGCTGCTGTGATTGCCTTTTGGGTCTTGTTTACAAATTTTTTGCCTAGGGTGAAGACTACGGTTTTTCCAACATTGTATTCTAAAATTCATATGGTTTCACGCCTTAGGATTAAGTCTGTTGTCCATTGTGAGTTTATTTCTGTGAGTGGTGAAAGGGCACAGACCCTGTTTCTGTCTGCCACATGTAGCTATCCAATTTTCCTAGCACTATTTATTGAATAGAGATTATTTTTGCCAGTGTATGTTTTGTATTCTTTATCAAAGATCAGATGACAATATAAGGATAGTTTTATGTCTGAGTTTTCTGTTATGCTCTATTGGTCTATGTCTCTGTTCTTGTGCCAGTGCCATACTATTTTGATTACTATAAGCCTTGTAGTATAATTTCAAGTCTGGTAAGTTGATGCCTCCCAGTCTGTTCTGTATTGCATAAGTTTGCTTCTTATATATGGTATCTTCCATATGACATCTTCTTTGGTTTCATATGAGGCATAGAATTATTTTTTCTAGATATGCAAAAAAATGATGTTGGAATTTTAATATGCATTGCATTGAATCTGTAGATTACTTTGGTAGTTTAGAAATTTTAACAATGTTAATTCTACCTATCTGTGAGCATAGTATATATTTTTTTTATCTGTTTATGTACTTTGCTATCTCCTTCCTCAGTGATTTGTAGTACTCCCTGTAAAGGCCTTTTACCTCCTTATGAAATATATTTCAGGGTATGTTGTTTTCTTTGTTGCTATAGTGAAAGCTATTGAGATTTTGATTTGATTCTTAGCTTGACTACTGTTGGCATATATGAATGTTACAGATTTGTATACATTGATTTTGTAACCTGAGACTCTGGTGAATTTATTTATCAATTCCAATAGTCTTGTGGCAGAATTTTGAGGGGTTTCTAGATATAAGAACATATCATCAGCAAAGAGTGATAATTAGACCTCATCTGCTCTCATTTGGATAACCTTGATTTGCTTCTTTTGTCTACTTGCTCTGGCTACTACTTCAAGCATTATGTTTAATAGAAGTGGTGATAGTGAGCAACCTTGTCTGGTACCAGTTCTAAGAGGGAATGATTTCAATTTTTCCCCATTCAGTATGATGTTGGCCATGGGTTTGTCATATATGGTTTTTATCAGTTTGAAGTCATTCCCATCTATGCCCATTTTCCTCAGCATTCTTATCATAAGAGGATGCTGAATTTTGTGAAATGCTTTTTTTGTGTCTATTAAGAGTATCATATGGTTTTTGTCTTTGCTTTTATTTATATGGTGAATTACATTTATAGATTTTTGTATGTTGAACTATCCTTGTATTTCTGGGTGAAGCCCACTTTATCTTGATGGATTATTTTTTTGATGAGCAGCTGACTTCAGTCTATTAGAATTTTATTGAGAATTTTTGCGTGTATATTCATAAGGGTTATTAGTTTGTAGTTTCACTTTTTGTTGGATATTTTCCTGGCTTTATTATCAAGGTGATTTTGGCTTTGTAAAACCTGTTGAGGTGGATTCCTTTCTTCTGAGTGTTATGGAATAATTCCTGCAAGTTTGGTACTAATTCTTTGCAAATCTTGTTAGTAAAATTCACGTGTGTAACCATCTGGTAAAGGAGGTTTTTTTTTTTTTTTTTTTGATGGGGGAAGGTTTTTAATTGCTGCTTAAAATTTTGTACATGATATTGGCCTGTCCAGAAATTTTATTTCTTCCTGATTGATCCTAGGGAGACTTTTTATTTGTAAGTATTTGGCCATTTCCTCCATATTTTCAAGTTTATGTGCATATAGATTTTTATAGTATTCAGAGATGTTATTTTGTATTTTCATGGCTTCAGTTGTGATTTCTTTTAGTTCATTCCTGATTGAACTTGTTACAGTTCTTTCTTTTATGCTTCTGATTAATATAGCAAGAGACCCATATATATTCTTTACCTTTCAAAGAAGCAAGTTTTTGTTTTATTAATCTTTTGTATAGTTTATTTGTGATCTATTTCATTTAGTTCTGCTCTGATCTTGGTTATTTCTTTTCTTCTGCTAGGTTTGGGATTGGTTTGCTCATGTTTTTTCAATTCCTTGAGATAATTCATTGGATTGTTTATTTGTGATCTTTCTGTCTGTTTCATGTAGGCATTTATGGTTATGAACTTTCCCCTCAGGATTTCTTTAGCAGTATCGTACAGATTTTGATATCTTTTGTCTCCTTTATAATTTAGTGCAAAGAATCTTTTTATTTCCATCTTAATTTCCTCTTTGACACAACTATTTTGTTCTGCGGTAGGTTGTTTTGTTTTCAAGACTTTGTGTAGAGATCACTATATCTGTTGGCATTGGTTTCTTTTTTTTTTTTCTTTTCCAAAATTTTATTGGGGTAAAACTACAAAACATTTACAGTACAATGTGTACAGTCACAATTTGTAGTGAGCTGATTTCCCAAAATATATTACCACTCAAGTTAACTTATCTTGTTACATTCAAAAACCTACTCTGTCAAAGTAGTCCAATAAAAACTCAAGCTATTGTTAAGTTAGAAAATGTAAAACAAAATTATGCACACTTTGATCTCATTTGTAAAAAAGTTTGGAAGTGATAGCTCAGAACATTAAAAGGTATGGTTATATTCTTTTTTGAGCTTTTATGTATTTTTATTGTATTATTTAACCTTAGTGTACATTTGTTGGTTTTGTGATAAAAAAGAAAAGCTATTTTATTTTTAAAAAGGGAGTTAACTCAGATTAATCTGATGTGGAACTTTAGTTTTCCTAATTTTCTAACACTTTGAGTAACATTGGGTATTGACAATGCTTTAGATAGAAATGGTTGAGAAAATTGATGCCAATACTGTTTTGCATTTACTTTGTTATCCCAGAGAGGATCAAAGCCATTGCTATACATTTAGACATCTTGATATCTGATATTACATTTATCCCAATGATTTCATATCCATCTCTATGGTATCACATTTAGCTCAATGTAAAAGACCATAACCAGGGGTTAGCGCACTTCAGCCTGTGAGCCAAATCTGGCCTGCCGCCTGTTTATATCAGTAACATTTTATTGGAGCATAGCCACATACATTCATTTACGTTTTGTCTGCTGCTGCTTGCTATAACAACAGGGTTGAGTAATTGTAACAAAGACCACATAGCCTGCAAAGCCTAAAATATTTACTATCTGGCCCATTACAGAAAAAGTTTGCCAACCACTGCCATAATTTATTCACTCTCTTTAAATTTTCTGTTTTAATTCAAACACTGGTTATGAGAGTTTAGTTTCATGCCAAACATATGTGCAATTTGTAACTGCAGCCTTCGTTTCTATCTGATTCATATAAGCTGCTCAGAGGTTATGTGCCTTACAACCATATCTTGACAATTCAGTAGGGACTTTCTGATTTCAACTTTGGACTGAAAATTTATAAACTGACCCTCTCCCAGCCACACTCTGAAATCCAGTCATGTTAGGTGCAGGGAAAACAGAAGGAATTTGTTCCGGATGGAAATGCAGTTAACTATAAAGTTGTGTCGCTTTTAAAAACAGACACAGATGAGAACGTAAACATCCAACTAACTCTTCTTTTAGATAAAATAGTGACTGTGAATAAATGAGCTTGATTTTCTTGTCTAGAAATTGGCTCCGAAGGCAGTTCTAGAAGAGGAGAGAGAAAAATGCGGTAAGCAGTGGCATTAGAGTTAGAATGGGTAAATCCCAGGATGACTTTTCTTTGTCTAAATAGTCATATGTTACGTGTAAAACCTCACTCATTCATAGCCTTACATCATATATAGTGAAATGCTTTAATGTTTACATGTCAGCTCATGACACACTTATTACCCTTCACTGATGCCTTTAATAAACTACCAAAGAGGCACTTAAAACAAATGCCCTTAAACCAGCAAAGTGTACTGGCCCATTTTAAAGATGGACTCCAAGAAAGAACAATGGCCACTGCCTCTGTTTTATCACCAGTAATAGAAGATCTACATCTCTACCCTTTCCACAACTGGGGGAGTTGTGAAGACAAAATATAAGGAGTAGCAAAAAAACTGCAAGTGCTTTGACAAATCAAAATGCTTTAGAAACAAATATATAATTGTGGTTAATGTCCTTGGTCCAGACACTGCAGAGCAACCTTTGTCTGGGACTTCCTCCATCTGACAAGGAGGACAGGGCGTTACCTTTCAAGTGAAGTCCACGTCACCCAAGACTTCCCATCTGCAGAGCCTGTCTCCAGTGAAGAAACTTTCACTCTGTGTGTTCTTGTCACAGTAGAACTTCCCCGGCCTACTTAGCTTTCAAACTTTGCTCATGTAGAAGATACAAGCATCTTTCTCAGAGTTCCCTCCTAGATCTAATTATACGAAACCGGGGGTGCAGCAAGCATTGCCTTCCATCCAAACTTATCACGTATGTTCCCTTTTCAAGGATGAATCAACATGTGAACTTTTGCTGCTGCGGGAAGCTAACAGCTGCTTCTGAGTTATTACTGGTATCTCTGACAGTTTCTAGGGTGTCTGAGAAAAAAAAAGAAAGAAAGAAGAATCCGCTGGGGCTTCAGTTCTGCTGGGCTGTAATTCATTAATAAATGGAGAAGAGATGCATGCAAGGAATAAAGATATGGTACCAACCTTAGCCTAAGGTGATAGCAATCTATTAAAGAGCCCTCCACTGGGAAACCAGAATGTGAGCCCTAGGGGCTAGCCATGCCCAGCTAGCTTGGTGGCCATGGGCAAGTCCTTTAACCTCTCTGGCTACCACATGTCTGTAAAACAAGGGTGTTGAGGCAATAATTGCTAAGATCCCTTCCAGACATTGCACAATCTGAGACAATAGACTGTAACATCTCTTTAATTAGAGTCAGTAAAACCTCTTCATTGAAAATCATATTTGCTTCCGGGACATAATTACAGCGAAACCTAATTCATACTGTGCTTTGCTCCTAATAAAGTAGACAGAGAGTTAAGTGGTTTTCAAACATAATGATATGCCAAGATTGACTTTTCTTGCTGCTTTTTTTCCTTATACGTCACCTTTTTATGTGGTGATCTCTGAACATTTTTGTCATGGTGTGCTATACAACAATATAGCACAGTATATTTCATTTCAGAGGTGAAATACCTGAGACACAAAGAAGTTAATTACCTTGCCCAGGAAAATATATGAAAACAAAATACTTCAAGCACAAGTGATTGAGAGGAAGACTTGTATGTTTGGTGAGGGAGATAAAGTAAAGTTGTAATTATGCACTTTACATTTTTCAGGGGATCTACCATGAATATGTTGATTTAAAACTCCATCTGTAGATTTGTGCTTGCTGCACCCCTTGCCAGTAGTCTATAGTTGGGAAGGGAGAAACTAAGGGAATGAGTCTAAACAACTCTTAAGTACGGACAGGGAACAGGGCACGTTTTATGAGTAGATGATAATGTATACCCATCACCACGGCCCCGGCTTCCAAGCAAAGACTATTTTTCTCTGGCTTCCCATCCTCAACATTAAAGGTTTCCTCACTCAGCAGTAAGGTTTCCTTATAATCCCATGAAACTAGTTCTCCAGGGAAAGGTAGCAGGTTTAATCACTTCTTGATCCTTGAGAGGAAATAAAGTGTTGGCTCCTCTTAATTGGAGGAGGGAGGAAAGGAGAAAGATTTGAAGGCACTTTGGAGGAGGAGCAAAGATAGAGCACAGTTGGGCAGGTTTGGCCAAGATGCAACCATGGCAGTTGGAAGGAATTGCGGTCTGGAAGGACAGCCCTGGGTAAGGGAGAGGTCTGTGAGTCCTTTCAGAGCCCTCCATTCATGAGGTGCCCCTGTCCTGCTCTCCTTGACTGTACCTATAGCAGACCCCAAAGGGTATTTGGGTATATAGGTTGTGGCCCTAGATTCCTGGCTGAAGGTACTGTCCACAGAGCAGGAGAGCCAGGCTGACCGGTCTACAGGGCATGGCCTCCAGTAGAAACTGGATATGAAACAAATGAACATGTATTGGAATCCAGTTTAAATGTTGTACACTTTTATGGTGCTATCTAGAAAGTTCTTCTGGTCACCAGGGCTCCTATGTTACACATGGAAATGTTTGATTTGCTGACAGCTTTTCTTGAAAACACAATGTTCAACACATAGCTGGATAATCATAAACATGTGCCTGAATGTTTGAGAGTATCACTGAGTTAAGAATATCACTGGTTTCCAATAAGTCCTGCCAATGTAATCAGAAGCATTATCTCTTTACATATGGAAAGTTGAAGGCTGTCTTCCAAGGGGAATGGTCTTCTGCCCTTATTTCTACTTGATTTCTGGCCTATTGGGGTAAGAATCAAATCCTTATAAATAAAAAGATCTTTTTTTCAGATGCAAGGGATGAAAGTGTGGGTAAGTTTTTTTTGTTTTTTGTTATTGTTTGTTTTTTGCAGAGTGAATGATCATTTTATGATATGAGTAATCACCTCCAGGTGGTTTGATTTTGGCAGGTATCATGTGAAGCAAGCAAGGGAGATACTGAAATTTCTATTTAAAGACCTAGGAATACAAGATTTATGGTACTAAAATGACTTGGCCAATGTCAATGGCTAATAAGTGGTTGTGCTAGAAATATAGTACCTACCTGGCTGTCCTGATTCTAAGGGGAGTACCTTTATTACCACAGCATCCTGCTCTTTGGAGAGAGTTTTTACCAGCTAAGCTGAATAAACTACAAATTAGGAACATCTAGAAGTCAGAGACCATGTCTACCCCGTGTACTTTATGTGGTTCCCTCAAAAAACACTTACCAAGTGCTTTTTGAAAATGATGAGAAAATATCTTACCTATCACTTCCCTATTTGAATAGAGTCAACCCTCGTTCACACTTTCAGAAATAAAAGGGGGAAAAGATAACCGTAAAATTTCTGCATTGATTTTTACAAACCCTATTGTGCACGAGACCTATTAGTAACGTTGCATGATTTTTTCAACGGGCCATTTTTAGCAATATAAGGGGGGAAAAAAATCTCTCATTCCCATTCCTACATAAAGTATAATTTGAAAACTGTCTTTTAAAAAGTTGTAGCGTTACCTCCTATGGGCAATGCCTAAGGCTGATGCACATTGAATTTTCTGTGGGGTTTCGCTGCTGTGCCCTCAATGCAGAATCAGTTGCTCACTGCAGCTAGAAGGGAGTTTGTTTAAAAGGTGAAGGGAATTCTTGAAGTGTCTAAGAAGCATTTTGAAATCAGAACTAAATGAAATGCTGCCTTTCCATCCACACAATGTGTGGCGGATGCAAACACGCACTTTCTGAGGAGTCTGAGCTTAGGTAGTTACCTGACAGTTCTAATGGACTCAGAAAGACGTGCAACCAAATCACTGTGACCTACTTTTGTTACCATGGCACCCTGCATAAATGATCATTTTTAAACTACTTGAAAAATCAGATTGAACAAAACGTACTTTTATAGTCAAGGTCAAGATGTTGGCCAGAAAAATAAGATCTAAAGAATAATTTAATCAGAACCTTTTTCCAGCAGGAATTAAGGTTAGGTTTGAAAAGTACCAGCAGCCCTGCTGGTCCCACCATCATCTCCATCTTGGTTGGAATAAGGATGAGGATCCTAAGTAATTTAGTACAATTTTTTTTGTTTGTTTTATAAAGGTTAAGGGTTAAAACCACAGACTAATAAGCACCTTCAAAAAAAAGTCTTCCTTCCCTCCTCCCTCCTCCTCTCCTCTTTCTCTCTCTCTCTCTTTCTTTGCACATTTTTAAAAGGTCTTCTTTTATGGCTCTTGGAAATAAGATCAGAAATTACACTTTATGTAGAAATTTTCAATTGGCTTCATAAATCATAAAGTGTTCTGACAAAGCTCTTCAAAAGTCCACACGCTCATGGTGCTAGATAGATCGGGGTGGAAATAGAACACTGGCCATCTTGAAGGCAAAAACAAGACAAGCAAAATGAAAGCCTGGTGTCCTCTCGAGGGGAGAGGCAAAGGACAAATGGGCAGAAAGCACTGGTGTGGAAGGTGTGGAGAGGATGCAGGGAGGAGAAATTTGCAGGGACAAATGCAGGGATGCAGGGACATCAAATTGCCTTTGTCCTCTGTCTCAAACACAAAGCTCCTTGAGGTTAGAAATTTCCCCTTCATTGTCTTCTTAGACCCCTCAGCAGACACAGAGCTTCTCGCTCACACCTGCATGAGTTTACTCATTTAGTCACATATTTCCCAAGTACTTACATTTAGTCTTTCAACAACCAGTATTTATTGTCTGTCTGCTATCTGCTACATGCTGTTTTAGCTGAGAGTCAACATTGTAGAAAGTTCCTGATGTCTTGGAGTTTATATACCAGGGTAAGAGAGACAGGTGTGAGTTAGAAGCAGTTTTACATAATATAATGTATAAGGTGGTCATCACTGCTTAGACCTGTGCTGTACAATATGGTAGCCACAGAAATAGAAAGAAAAATATAAAGCAGAGCACCGTCGGGAGATAGGGGCTGTTTTATAAAGGGTGGTCACAGAAGGTCTGTGTGGCAAGGCAACATTTGGCAGGGACCTAAAGGAAGGAGGGAGGGAGCAGGCAGGTGTCAGGGAGAGATTGTTCCAGGCCGAGGAACAGCAGTTGCAGAGCTCTGTTCTATGTGCTTGGGGTTGAGGGGTAAACAAAACAGGCACAATCACGGTGCATGTTCTTTTTTGGTGTTTTCTTTTATAGGGAAGACAGACATTTAAACTGGGAAACAGAGAAACACATATGTAGTTAAAAATCAAACTATGGTAGAGAATACGTAGGGAAAGAGACTTAGGACTGAGGGAGAAGGTGTGAGTCTGAGAAGGAGCTGACCACGTGTATGGAGAGAAGAGGGCCTGACAGGCAGTGGAGAGCATGCGAGAAGGTCCCAAGGCAGGAATAATTGTGGAGTCTGCTGGGAACCCAGATGGAAGAAGACCACTGGGGCTGGGACACAGTAAGTGAGCAGAAAAGTGATCCAACTTGCCATCAGAGAAGAAGCCAGAGGCCAGTGCTCTTATAGCCCACTTGAAGGAGTTCGGTTTTTGTTCTCAGTGTGTTGCAGCACTACGGATGAGTGATAAACATTGAGTGATATGATCACAATTGCAGTTTGAAAATATTGGTTGCTCATTCTACTGTGTGGAGAATAGATTGGGGATGGGGCTGAGAATGAAAGTAAGGTGGCCAGCTAAGAAGTCCCAACAATGGGATGATGATGGCTTGGACTAAGGTAGTGTCAATGGAGATAAAGAGAAATGAAAAATTAAGTTAAATTTAAAAGTGAAGAGAAGTGAGTAGATTTGATAGACAAATTGGAGATAGAACCAACAAGGAATAATGCATAAAAGGCACATGGAGAACATTGGATGGGTGGGTGGGTGGGAGAATGGATGAATGAGTGGGTGGTTACCAGTTCTCTGGCATCCAATATAATTCTGGCAGGACAGTCTCAAACTTTAAAGAGAAGAGGATGATATCTAAGCTGGTAGTTAGAGGTGTTCCCCTTCCTCAGGTAGATCCTTAGTTTCCCATGATTCCTTACTCATGATTTTAGTGATGGAGTTCTGCTGGTGAAGGTGGTGAATTATATATTCTTTACCAATGAGTGTTCTTGCCAGAAAACCTGTATTTGTGGATAAGCATGCAACTGGGAGCAGGGTGTGTGTGTGTGTGTGGTTACCCCTTTGTTCAGAGCCAGCAGTGGGGATGATGGAGTTGCTTAGAGCAGGGCTTCTCAAATGGACTGTGCATGTCAGTCATCTGGGGATCTTGGCAAAATGTAGGCTCAGAATTGGCAAGTCGGGGATGGGGCCTAAAATCCTGGGTTCTGACTGGCTCCCACATCATGCTGATGCTTCTAGTCCTCAGGCCCCAGTTCGAGTAGCAAGGCCTTGGAGCAGTGATCAGTGTTGCTACATGGCGGATATTTTCAGCTTCTCAGGCCCTGTGGTCTCTGTCACAATTACTTGACTCTTTCGCTAAGTGTGAAAGCAGCCGTAGACACTACCTAAGGGGACGAGGATGGCCATGTTCCAACAAGACTTGATTTGCAAAATCAGGCAGTGGGCCAGCCCTAGAGAGTGGGAGTCAGGGACTAGAGAGAAGGTATTTTGGACAGAGAGAGCAGTAAAGATGAGGGGAGGAGGGGAGCAAGGGGAGCAAGAAAACGAGAAAAGAGGAAAGAAGGGAAGGAAGGGAAAGTGGGCAAGGAGAAGGAAAAAAGGGACAGGAAGGAAGAAAGAGCTGGTGAGCCCCCACCAACAAAAAGAAACCTTTAGGTTTAGAAAATGTGCCCAAAGCTCTTCAAATGAGTCCCATCAGGAGTAAGCGTGCCAGGGCTCGGCGTGTGCCAGCCTGTGGGGGACGGCACCTGAAGGAGGGAGCACCCTGCTTGCTTTAAGATGTATGAGTATAATAGTTGTCACGTCTGAAGGGTGACCAAGGGGGCGGCTGTGAGGGGCGGCTCCGGGCATCCAGGTAACTGGCTGAAGCAGCAGCTGCCTGCCTGCCATGAGCTGCAGGAACAGCATTACCCAGCCTCCCTCACAGGCATGCCACTTCCCTCCCTGGGGACAGTTGGTACAGGACACGGTGGCACTGGGGGTAAAGGCCAAAAGCATCCTATAGAGAGCCAAAGAGCTCTGTCCAGTGCCACCTCATGCTTTTCTCCCCCCACCCCACCAATTCATCTTCTAAATGATTATTTCTGTATCCAGTGATAGGGGCTTTGTCTTAAAGAAAAAGTTACAGTGACAAAATTTGACTAAAGTTTTAACACAGAAAAGTTTCTCTTCCTACAAAGCAGAAAAGAGTGGGCATTTTTTCCTTTTATCCTAAATATACTCTTTTCCTTGTGAGCCCTTAAATCACAGTTTGCTCCACAGAGTGCTACTGTCATTTCTTGGTGTGTGCAATGTCAGGATCCCAGGCACCCTGGGGCACCTCAGTTCCATGTTTCTGTATCCAGTGTCCTCAGATCACAAGAAGGAAGTAGAGAGCTGGCGTCTGTGGAAGCTCATACTGAGCCAGGCACTGGGCCGGCTGTTTCTCATAGGCCACTTCGGGTCACCCTTAGGACTGTCCTGTGAGGTCAATGCCATCCAGCCCCTTATAAACATGAGGAACCTAAAGCTTAGGGAAGGGAGGTCACAGGTGGTTAGTGGCAGGAATGATGCCCTCCCTGACCCAGATGTGCAGTTCAGAATCTCCGGTGTCTACTCCAATCAGCCAGATCTTGACCTCCAAAGTTTGGTTTTCTATGGTAGTTTAAGTGACCAAGATTCTGCACCATGGCCCTAAATTATTCACTGTTCTAGCATCATTCCTCAGTGAGGCAAAGGCTCCAGAGATCTCCTGTGAGCTAACTGCCAGTGTAAGTCCATGGCGGGGCCTTGTCTGTGGCTTGATGTCATCCTAGGGACACCTGGCTGGGGAGGCTGTGATTGAGAAACACCAAAAAACGTAGTGAAAGGGCTCCTGCATTTTTCAAGTAAACCAATTCCCTTTAGGATAGAGGCTGAGAAAGCTGGCCTTTGAAGCTGGTCAGCTGTGGGCTCAAGTGTGACTCCCAACTGTCTGTGAAGGGGAGTTTCCTTAAGTACCGACTTCGATAAGTGTGTTGTGAGAGAGGATTAGCTTATCCATGAAGCATTTAGTCCAGAACCTTCCAAGCATAGGGTAAATGGAATAAGGGACAACAATTATACCCTTATATCTTAAGGCAAAAAGGGTCTTTTGAGGTTTATGAGGGTAAGTAAATGTTCTTGGCATTCCTCTAACAAATCTAAATGTGATTATTTCTCCTTGAGTGAATAAAAATTAACTGTAAGTGATTATCTTTGCCTTTACAGATCTTAAGAGAAAAAAAAAAAAACTAAACTCGCTCTGTTAAACCTCTAAATGAAAGCCTCTCCCCACCCCAGCCCCCTGCCCAAGTTTCTTGCTGTTTATTTCTTTACCTCAGTCTCTTCTACCCAAAGCATAATGGGCACTGTGTTTGCTCCAGCAACGAGGCCCTTCACAGAGCCAGGCGGGAGGCCTGCAGATGAGGTGCTCTGCAAGCTGAGCCAGAGGCCTCAGGAAGAAGCTTGCCAAACACTGATGTTTGACTAATTGGTCATGTCTGGGGAGTTGGCACCGGGGGAAAAGAAAGAAAAGAGGCTGGTGGACATTGATGAAGGAAGAAAGCCAGACTTGAAGCCAAGCATTGAGATCTTGGAGAAACAGCTTGGCCAACATGGAGTTCAAGGAAGTTTGGCACACTGTTTTGACATGGTCAATTAAACCCCTGGACAGTGTGCCCAAGTTGCCAACATTAGCTTTTAGAGGCATTGGACTGCAGGAGACTGAGGCAGGGATGTGGGTGAAGTCTCAGGTGCTCCCTCTCGAGGCCAAACAACTCCGTGCAAAATTGTCCCAAGACTGTTACAGCCTCTTAGCGACACCAACCTGGGGTGGTGGGTCAGGAGAATTTGAGCACTAGCCGCGCGTTGCGTTTGGAACCATCCTTCCTCTAGTTGTTAAGCTGAGGTAACTCACCCACCCAGATGTTTCTCTCTTTCAAGAAGGAGAGAAGGGTTCCCTTCCTGCAACCTCAGTCCAGCAGATGTGACCCAATCGGGTGGAACCTTGAAGAGGTCTTCTTCCACTTCCTCCTCCTGAGAAGCTCTGGGTGCATTTGCCCCTTTCCTCTCCAAGGGCTTTCATACTCCCCATAGTAGGGAGGCTGCAGATTCTTACTTCTACTACAATTATGTTTCTCCAGTGGACCACTCTGCACAGAATAACCTAATGTGTCCACTTCCAGGAGTGGACACTTTTAAAAGACAGCCATTTTTCTTAAAATGGAAACATAAAGACCCATCTCACTAGGAACCTGCTATGAATCTGATCTACTCTTTTCAAGTTAGAATTTTTTTGTCCTTCACATTCTTCAGCCGTGTTACTCCCATGTTTTCTCTTGGTCAGAGTAGTCTTTCTGAAGCATGAATAAACAAACAATCTAATTGTGGTTCTCTCCTTAGAATTGTTCAAGAGGGCAATGCGATGGGGCCTATTTGGAATATTATTTACAGGTGGATGGAAGACAAATGGAACAGCAGTTTTCAAAAACTATTTAGTATGATATTATTCAATAAAGTGGAACATGCATATACCTTGTGACCCAGGAAGAAAATAGATGTATATATCTCCTAGGTATGTGTATGTGTTTATGTGATGTGTGCATATGTATATACACATGTATATCTCCTAGAAAAATGTGTACAAGAATGTTCCTAGCAACATTATTCAAAATAGCAAAAGCTGGAAACAACTCAAATTTCCAAAGCAGTGGAATGCATAAATAACTCAAGCAATGATATACTATACAACAGTGAGTGAAATTGTACAGTAGAATATATGAATGAAAATCTTAGGATTCATCCTAAAATAGGGCTAATGCACAGAAAAATGTTTGTTTTTATTGATATAAATTTCAAAACATACAAAACAAACACGGTTTTTGTAAATGGATGGACATGTCGTAAAATTAAAAAGGAAGCTGAGGAAATGATAAACATAAAATTTAGAATAAGATTACTTCTGAAGATGAGGAAACAGGAAGGGAATGGGGAAGGCACCAGGTGATGGAAAACGTGATGTACTATCTTAAAAGTCCAGGGCCGGGGAGTGGAATTTCTGGAGCTGATGGAAGTATTCTATATTGTGATCATGGTGGTGTTTCCACCACTTTATACATTTGCCAAAACTCACAGAATCATATGCTAAAAAGGATGAATTTTGTAGTATGTAAATTATAGCTCAGTTGAAAAAAACCTTGATTAAAAAAAAGTGTATGATAGGCACACAGGTGCATTTACCATGTTGGGATTTTTATACTTTATATACAATTTATATTCTTTTATATCCACTCAGTCTACTAAAACAAGCGATTTTTAAAACCCCTCAGTGCTTCCCCATTTTTCTCAGGCTAGAGTCAAGCTGCTAATGTGGCCCATGCTGCCCTTCACGATGTCCCAGCCCCTGCCCGCCTGTCTTGCCTTGGACCAACCCACCCACAGCTGCCTCTGCTCTTCCTTCCACAGGGCTGACCTTGCTGGACTATAGTTGTCTGTGGATATCTCTGTGTCCCGCTGGACTGAAAAGTCGCCAGAGTGTTATCTACCCCCAGGGCTAGCATGTCATCTGGCACATCATAGGAGAGTTGAGCAAAGATTTGTGCAGTTTTGTTGGGATATGCCATCATCTCCTTTGATTTTGTAGGAGAAAAAGTAATGGGAAGAATTGGGTGGGAGGTGAAGAGTATATATGGTGATAATTACTTCAAACTCGGCCAGCTCTGCAATTTTTATGGTTTATTAGATTTGTATTGCTGTAGTAACAAATAACCACAAATTTCGTGACTTGAACCAACACAAGTTTATCATCTTACGGTTCTGGAGGTCTGGAGTCTAAAATGCATCTCACAGAGCTAAAATCAAGAAGTTGGTGGGGCCTGCATTCCTGTCTGAAGGCTGTAGGGGAGAATCCATTTCCTTGTCTCCAGCTCTTCCAGACTGCCTGCATTCCTTGACCTGTGGCCCATTTCCAGCTTCAAAGCCAGCAGTGAGCGATTGAGTCTTTCTCACGTTGCATCACTCTGATTCTAACTCTTTTGCCTCCCTCTTAAAGGACTCTTATGATTAGATTACACTGGGCCCAATGGATTATCCAGAATATTATTTTAGGGTCAGCTGATTGGCAACCTTAATTCCACTTTGCCATGTAACATAACATATTCCCGAGTTCTGGGGATATCTTAGAGACGGTGGGAGCGGCATTTGGTATGCCTACACCACCTAAGGTAAAGAACTAATAAAATTGTCCATTGAAATTTAGGAGAGTGACAGCATATAGCAGATGCCACTTCCTAGTTTCAGGATCACATTGGATTTATGTCTTAGTCGTACACCCCAGAAACTATATGAGTGCATATAGTTTTTGTTATGTTTGTGTGTGTTTTTTTAAATATAATTCCTGGAAACACTGGTTTGGAAGGAGATAAGGAAACAAAGACAGCAAGTAGAGTGTGTTTTCAAGGCAGTTACCCTGTGTCCAAGAGGAATGTAACCTGGGGAACTGCAAGAAGCAGTGGAAAATATAAGCCTCAGAGTTATCCTCCCCAAAAGCATCAGTTAGTTGTTGAGAACTGCTCTTAGGAGAACTTAATTCCCAGGACCTGTGGAACACTTGGGCTCCAGGGCCAAAGCAAGCCCTTGAGCAAAGAGATATAAGCATTGACAGTTAGAAGTCAGGTCAGACAGAATATGCTGAAAAAAATTAAGGCCAAGAGGGATATGGATATATATATGTTAATATATGTATGCACACATGTATACATACATACACACATATACATGCATACATATATACATACGTATGGGGGGACACCAACAACATCTGTTACAACTTGCATTGGACTTTGGAATTCCAAATGTAGTAAAATCACGGTGCTGAGTAACTAAATGGGATCCTTTAATAATAGTTCAGGAACTTTCCAACTATTTTCTGAAAGATTCTGCAGAGACATCTCAGGCTTCTTGCAGGGAAGTCCCTAGCCCATCCTCACTGCAACCAGAAGAGTTCTGGTTTTCTGTTTTTTATTTTTATACATTTTGTTTGAGAAAAAGGAAAAGATATAAACACTTCCTTTCTTGGCCTAGAAATTTTAAAATTGTGTGTCAGGAATCTTTTCTGTGAGGTAGGAATTTGAAAGGGGCAAAGAAGAGCTTGGTTTAATTTCCCTCAGGGTCATTGCTGAAGGGACAAGAACAGAAATCTGGTTTTAGTTTTGTTGGTAAAAATAATCTTTCCACAGAAAAAAATGTAAAAAGCTACATTGTTCAGGATCTTTGGACCTATTCATTTCAACACAGGCTGAGAGGTGGGGCTGGGGAAAGGAGATTTTGAACTGTGTAGCTTTAATGAAATGTTTAAGGCTGAAATAATGGTTTCATACAGCTCTTGACGTGATTTATTCTATTTTGCGTCAATTTGCCTAAAGTGTGTAATGCTGTGGCATTCCACTGAGGGGAGGGCTGTAAAGGGCTTTCACCGAGTCATGGATTATAATTTACATCTAGAAAGTCTACACATTCCGTAATTATGGTGTGCTATGAATTAGTAGAGTAATATTGAATATCCCTAAACCCCTTATTATGGCTTCTCACTTGAAATATGTTTTCAATATACATTTATTCAGCAGTGCTTAAACATGGCAAGTCATAAACACATGCTTTTTAAATCATGTGGCTACATTTTCTTCCTGCTTAAATGTAAGATCAGATGTTATTAATAGCAGATGGGGAAGAAAATGAGAGGGGGGTGGAGCTGTTAAAAAACAAATAGTAATTTTTATTTTAAAAGATACATCTACTATTTATGATGCTGTTTCCCCAAAGCAAAAGAGGGAAGAGTATTGTAGAGGCTTGTGGTAGTTTCTGTGGTAATTATTTATCATTGTAGCACTTTGCCTCCCAAGAGCGATGTATGTTCGAAATCTGCTGTATATTATGTGAAAATGCTTGACCAAACGATTTGGTTAGCAAATGCTCTCTGGCTAACATCCAGGAAGAGGAGCTAAACATCCCACTCTCGGATTATTAAGAACAATAGTCCAAATGGCTAGAGTCCTAAAGAGGCTTCCTATAACTTGTTTCTAAAGTGAGAATTTTTAACTTCATTCTTTGTGGAGAGTGGCCCAGACTGAGCCATAAGATGAGGAAATTCCTCCCAGGGAACACAATTTGATATTTTGGAAAGGTATTGCTCTCCGAGACATTTAAAATTCACTTTAGAGGCCTGACTCTGCATGTGTAGCGCTCCTGAACTCCAGCTGGAGTCCTATGCTTGCAATTTCAGCATGCTGACACTAGGTGGCAGGCAGTACCAAAGTCATGCCAAACTTTCTGTAATACATAGCCACAGTTCCCTTACCTGCAGCTAATGAGTCAAAAGGTATTAAAGACTCAAAAGAGAATAATTTATGAAAGAATAATACTTACAGCCAGGTACAGCTATAAGTACCTATAATCCCAGTGACTTGGGAGGCTGAAGTGGGAGGATAGCTTGAGGCCAGGAGTTTAATACCAGCCTGGTCAACATAGTGAGACCCAATCTCAGAAAATGAAAAAAAATTAGCCAGGCACGGTGATGTACTCCTGTAGTCCCAGCTCCTCTGAAGCCTGAGGCACGAGGATCGCTTGAGCCTAGGGATTCAAGGCTGCAGTGAGCTACGATCATGCCACACTGCACTCCAACCTGGACAACACAGTGAGACCCTGTTTCTAAAAAAATAAATAAATAATGATACTTGCTAAAAATACTGTATAGGCTGTCTCCACTTTTAATTCTAATGCATTAATTGTAAAGTCCATGTCAGTGCACACTAACAAAAAGCTCTATTTTTATAAATATACTGAAAATAATGATGTGGTTTATAGGGAGGGACATATTTTGTTTATGTAAACACAATATTATACTTTATACCACAACTCAATAAGATATAACAAGTTCTGTATATGTGGTTATGTTTTACTAACCCTGAAAAAAATATGAAATCCCATAGATAAATATATTAATATCAGGAAATGCCAGAATATAGGAGGACTATAATAGTACTGAAGTCAATCTAAAACATTAAGATAATGGGACAATCTGATGAGTTGCCTGGCTTGTGGCTTATTATTTCACAAGAAGATAGCATTGCTTATTATTGTACGTCTTGGGCTTTTCTTTTCCGTGGGTAGTACCAGCATATAGAATGCAGAATTATGTTTGACTTGTGGGAAGCAAGTGGGAAAGTGGGGGATTGCATCTTACATGTTGGCAAAAAAAATAATCTCTTTTCAAATAGTATATCTAGGTTTCTTTGATGCTTTCATTTTTCTCAATCACTGGCAGAAATTATAAAACAATCAGAAGGAGAAAAAGTAATCCATAGGTCTATGTTTGACAGTGCTAAATGAACAAAGAAAACCAATTACAAAGTTAAAGTTAAAAGCAGAGGCTATATAAATAAGTTATTACGCTATATAATTGAGAGCACGATGTAAAGAAATGTGAACTCCTGGGCAAAATTAAATGCCTTATTTCCTAACACTTTAACTCTTCTGAATTGACTTTTAATTAAACCCTGGTTTTCTCTCTTGTGCTAGTGACACGGACTCCCACTGAAACTTTCAGTGCTCTTATGGGGCTTCTCAGAGTTCCTCCATGGAAGCAAAGTTAAGTCCTTGCTCATGTCCAGCATGTATCCCAATTTAAGAAATGCTTTATTAATACCATGTACCCCTTGAAGAAACACCGGATTACCTTTGGCTCAGTGCAGCTCTAACTTCCTACAGAATTAAGGGTTCAATTTATTTTTTTAATAACCAATCATCATAAAGTGAGAATCTTATTAAGAGTATAAACTTTGGAATCCATGTGAGTTAGAAACTCAGCTTCACCATTTGCTGACCATAAGCCCTTGAGCAAATAACCAAGAGCATTTTTAAAATTAGAGTAATAATAGTACCTACCTTAAAGGTAGAAAAGGTTGGATGGGAACCTGTGTATAGTGCTTGGATACTATGTACCTGGTACATAATAAGTACTTAATTCAATCAATATTAGTTATTCCTATTATTATTATTAATGGGTCTTCAATTACCTTATCTGAATCTGAGAAGTACTCAGAGTTCTTACATTTTTTGTAATACCGTAAGTAAAAGCAGAGAAATGTCACTGCTTCACAAATCCTATGGGAATATCACGTGTACTATTCCCACTCTTCCTACTTTTCCTTCTTCCATCAAGTATCTGGGTGAAACTGGTGCCCTCATCAGTGGCTCTCCTGGGCTCCTCTGGCACAGTGTTTACTGAACCCATCTGTTTAGGTGCATATTTATTTTTTTTGACAAAGATCATATTTGTTTTCAAAGAAAACTTTATAAAACATGTCGAACCTCATTTCAAGTTTATATTTTGTTGTATGCAAAGAGTCCTTACATATTAGCTTTGAGATTAGCACCTAATAGTTGATCATCTTTAACTAGATAGAAGGACAGACTAATGTGGGCTGTCAGTGCACTGAAAGCTTGAAGGAGCTCCTGCTTCGCCTGGAGAGGTGGCATCAGGGGGTGCTCAGTTAGCTCCCCCAAAGACCCTCCTTTTAGGAGGACCCAGCTGTGTTATTCTGAAACTCAAAAACCAAATTCTGTATACTTGCCAGTAAAGTGAATGAAAATGATCAAAATATCCATGTGGCTGTAGAAGAAACAAAATAAAGCAGATGGGATTCATTATATTAATATTAATGGTACAGAGTAGAGGGAGGTGAAAGCAATCAGGGTTGGGTTTCCCAGAGAAGGAACAAGGACAGAGGCTTGGTTTTCACCCAGCTATGAGCGAGGCCAGCTCAAAGCTCTGTTGATTATTTGATTTCTCAGGAGTTTGGGTCAATAGTTATAGAACTTGTTTCTCTTTTTTTGTTTATTGATACTGATGAGTTCTGAATTGGAACTCTCTTGGTTGGGGTCAGTGGCCTCTTGCTTGGGGTGATGTCAGAGAGAGCAGTATCGTCTGGTGTTTAGGAGTGCAACCTGCCTTTAGCTCCTGGCGCCACAGTCCACTGGCTGTGTGACATTGGGCAAGTAACCTGTCCATGCCTCTGTGTCCTTATCTCCCAAATGGGAGAGAATGTGAATTCTTGCTTCAGTAGGTTGCTGTGTCAATGAAATGAGTCAATACAAATGGTCCCCGACTTAACAATGTTTATCGGAATGTAGCCCCGTGGTAAGTCAAGGAACATCTGTACATAGAAGTGGGTTACAAGAGTGCTGGATGCAGAGAAAGCCATCTGTAAACATTTGTTAGCCAAGGTGAGGAGGATATAAAGGTGACAACAGTGATGCCAGGCTCCCCCATCCACCCTCACCACCATCATACTAAACTGTCTCTTTTTCCTACCTGCTATTTTACCATTCAAAATATATTCAGTAGAACCCACGTGTTAGGGTTTACAGGGAAACACAAACGCATCTAATCTCATTTTAAGGATAAGAGCTGAAGCCAAGAGTGGTTAAGTCACACAGCTAGTTACAGATAAAGCCAGGCCTAGAAACCGTAGTCTGCAGAAACCAATTCATCTCAACCCCACACACTAGCTCACGGCAGAGCCCATAAAGGGTGGGGGGAATGAAAACAAAATGGAATTGAGACGTTTGGAGGAGGGGAAAATGTTCCACATCAAACCATTCCTCAGAAAGTAGAGTGCAAAACTAGGTAAGATTTGTGGTTTCAAAGAACAAGCAAACAATCAAAGATTTTTTTTTTTATCTCTGGCTCTGGTGAATATGGGGGAATTAGTTTGTTACAGCTAAAAAAGTTAAACTGCAGTGAAAAATAAAATGCAGATGTGTTGCTGTTGTGAGCAAAGGCAGCTGGGTATTTCTGGAAGAAATACTCAGAAATTCATCGGTGAGGGCACGAGGGGCAAGCAGTGAGGAGGTCTTCATGGGAGTTTTGTGAGCTCCCAGGAGTAGAGGACAGTCACCATGAAATAAGACTTTGAGAAGTCCCAGAAAAAGAAAGTTGGGAGTTTTCCAGTGAAACTTTAGATTGAGAAAGAAAATAAACCCACGTCGTGCTAAACAAGATGGTGGATCCAGTTCAGAGAAATTGAGTAAGAGATGAAATTCCCAGAATCACAAGAAAATCTAATAACAGACCTGCCCTGAGGAGCACCCAGATCAAAAAGCTGACTCGGGGTCTCTCTCTACAGGTTGCTGAGGAGGGGCCTGCCGCTGTTGGAGGCTGGAAGGGGTGGCTTGGAAGTGACTCAAGGAAAGACCCCAAACCCACAGGGACAAAGGGAGTTGAAAAGAGTGGTTTGGCTTAGTGGAAGGAAGAGAGGTTGGTCAAGAGAGGCCTGCTGACAGGAAGGCGGCTGAAAACAAGAAGCATCTGGAAAGGGCCACTTAATGCTTTAAACTCATGCCAAGCTAATTGAGTAATGTGAGCTTATGTTCTTGTAAATTATTTCAACTGTATATAGTTCTTCCCCTGAGATTGCCTTACCCTGCAGTTCAGGATCGGTTGTGTGTTTGACTAGGCTCTGAGTGTGCTGTGCTCTGAGTGTGTGCGCACACCATTGATTGATAGTGTTCATTCCCAGTGCTGTGCACCGACCGTTCAGTTTTCACAAGTGAATTATTTAACATAGCAGGTATTAACGTAGCAGGTATTATAATTCCATGTTGCATATGCAGACACTGAGGCTTTTCCTTGCAGAGCTGTTTGTGGCACCTTTCATGTCTAACCCCACATTGTTGTATCACGGAAATGCTTGTGCAGAGAGGAAAATGCATGTACGAGTGTATATTTCTGCAGCTCCTTGTCAGAAGGAGGCGCTCTTCTTTCATGAAGCCCACCTCTGAATTATGATGTCATTTGACTTGCGAACCTCTTCTTGAATGCCTGGAACATACCCCTCAGTTCCCAAAGCTGAGGATGGAGGGTCTAACTATGATCAAAATGAAGAATCTTGCTGTTCTTCACTCAGGGCCTTCCCCCAACCCTGATCTCCTCCCCCTTTGCTCTCCTCACAGGCAGCTCCCAAAATCTCAGCCTTCCTGTTTCATTTTTGCATGGAAGTCAGGAAATCTAGGTCAGTTTATCCAAGTAGAAAGTGTTATTTTATTGAGTTAGCTCTGTGTAAACTGCGCCTCTTTGCTTTGTAGAAACAAAGTCCCTTGTGTCCAGGGAATTGTCTCTGGAAGTTTTCAGAGGCTTCCAAGTAATCACGTAGATTAAAGTCAACAATGAAAACTCTTATTGTCCTAATTTTTTTCCTCAGAAATAGTGTTTCCCAGTAACAAGTGTCTGTCTTTTTGACTGTTTAATCAGACACTAAATCAATTCAACCTTTTGATTGTGAAAGGACTTTAAGTAAATTGCCAGGGCCACTACATCAGTGTCCAGAAAAATCGGAATCCACCTGACAGAATGGGAGAGGCTTAGACCTGTTTCATAATTACAGAACTTCCTTATTATTCCTGTAAGTTGATCCAGCAAATATCATTAAACCCATCTGGTTATCAAAAGAGAAAGGGGGCCTTTTGGTTGCTAAACATCATTTTAAATTCTATTATCTTCTCATCCAAGTTATAGATATCTTACAATTGTGGTTTTTTAAAAAATGTATTGACATGACAGCAGTGCTGTTTATGATAAAAGTCTTCAACATTTTAGAGCAATGCTACTCAAAGTTTGGTCCATGAACCAGAGCTGGCTCAGAAACCGTTTGTTACCAGGCCCGTTGAGATCAGGACAGAAGCTGAGAGTAGGCATTTAGAAACTGTTAGCAATTTGATATTGCTGCAGCATTCAAGCGACATTTCATTTTCCTAGTAATTCATCTTTACTGTACTTTATAAAAGTACTTGTCCAAGATAGATTAGAAATGCAGGATTCAAAAGCACAAACAAAAATCCTTGTCCTTTATCACAGTAGTTTGAGAAAAAACTGTTGTGTAGCATTCATCATCTCATTTGACACTGCCTAGTTTTGCAAGGGAGCTGGTGATTGCATTTTAAGCCCCATTTTACAGATAAATAAACTTGACGTCACTGATGTCGTGTTTTAGTTCCTCTTACCGAAAGCCAGCACTTTACAAGGTACCACTCTGCTAATCATGGGCAAGTTAAAGCAAGCTCATGTGCAGACACTCTTGCCTAAGCTGTTTTTCAAAGGAGGTTTCTCTGTGTACAGCTAATCTTGAATAGTCTATGAACAGATAACCTTTGATGACACTTGAGTTCTCTCAATTCATAAAACCATTTGCACACAAAGAGACTGGCCGATTCCCTGTGCTTCCTAAAGCAGTTGAAAGATCCTAACTGCCTAGAAGTTTTAGACTTGAAAGAGACCCCAGGCTGACCATGCAGCCCCCTGGCATTGACCCATCCAGCGGGCAGCCTGGGTACCATGGGACAGCATTCTGTTTTAGGGCGCTGGGGATGACGAGACAGTCCTTTCTCATGTCATTCCCACCCCTGCCTCTGTAACTCCTACCTCTTGGCCCTATATCTACCTTCTCAAGGTATTGAAAATAAACCCCAATATTTGGTCATAGACATTGTGCCCCTTCTGAATCTCCTTCCTCTACCCCAAACCAAATATCCCTAGTTTTTTCAATGGTTCCTTATGTGGATGGCTTCAAGATTGCCCCACTCCTAGTCTCAGCACCTGGCCACACTCTCTACATTCTCTTTAGTCAAAGACCATCCTCAAGTAGGGGAGTCCCATTGACTGAACCTGGTATTCCAGAGGTGGTCTGTCCAGAATATAGGAAAATGGTCATCTCCCTCATTCCATACACTGTACTTCTTATAACGCAGTCTAATACTGCATTACCTATTCTGCATCCTCAGCACGTTGATGTCTTGCAGTAAGATTAAAGTACCGAGTTGTTTTAATATGAATTTCTTCGTTTGATTAGTTACTTTATTGTTGACCTGCTGGTTTACTAATTTATTGATTTCTTCCTTCACCTACCATCCAACCAAGCATCCAGCCAGTCAAGCAGTGGAATCCGTAATATCTGCTTCATGATTTTAATCCCATAAGATATTTTTTGAAGAAGTCATGCTCAGTGGAAGGAAAGCAGTTTAGGCCTTTTAATCTTCCCAGTTAATTTGATCTGGAGCCTCAGTGTCTGGGCGGGCCCCAGTTCTTTGGTCCACACCTCAGGGTATGGTTAGCCAATTATCACTAAATGCCAGCTCGCCGAGCTCTCTAGAATCTGAGTTGATCAGTGAGCTCCACGGTAGACACTTGGTTGCTTTTAACTGCCACCCTTATCCTCCTTCCTCTTTAGAATCACTAATCAAGGAGCTCTCTTTGCTGTTCATCATGTGACATCTGTTTTCTTAGCATCCAGATCCGATTGTACCCAGCACCCCTGCCTCTGAGGACATGGTCACTGCATCCTAGAACCGCACCAGACATTGTATGTGGGTTGCCTCAAGGGGCTGGGGATGGAGAAGGAGTGGGAGGGAGATTATTAGCATTTTTGTTTCGCATGTTATAATGAGCATGTATGATTTTGTAATTAAGACAAGTAATAACAGAAAAGATTAAAGAGGAAAAAGAAATCACGCCTACTGGCTTGTTGGCTGGGGTCTATTCGGGTCACAGTGGGAGCTTCCTCCTTAACGGCTGCCTGGCTTACTCATCTTCCAGTCATTTCTTAATTCCTTGCATTCGGGCCTTTACCCCTACCATTCTACAAAGCAGGAAAAAATACTTTTTCTAGGTTCACTAATGACCTAAATCAGGGCTCAATAAATTGTAGCCTGTGATTCTAATGCAGCCAGTCACCTACTTTTGTTAATAAAGTTTCATTGGAACACAACAATGCCCATTCCCGTATATTACGGTCTATGGCTGCTTTCCCGGTACAACCACAGAACCGAGTAGTTGTGACAGAGACTGTATGGCCTACAGAGCCTGAACTATTCACTCTCTGGCCCTTTCCCTTTACTAAGATCATTTTGTTGACTCTTACTCTACATCAGTTAACCCATTGATTTGGCTGCTCCAATGGCCCTGAATCATCTCCCACCCTCCTTGGCCTTTTAGCTGCCTTTGCTTCAGGACCCCTGTTCTTGCAAATATCTCCCCTCATCCACTGTAACTGAATCTCATTATTCTCTCCTGTCTCCTATAATCATTCTTTTTTCTGGCTTCCATTCTGACATTTACTCACCTGTAAACATACATGAGGGCACAGTTTTTTGTCTTTTTTTGTTCCCATCAGTCTCACCAGTGCCTACAACAGCACCTGTTGAGTGGATGAATGAGTCTAGCTCTGTCTGGAGGAAAGTTGAGTCAGAACTCTTCCTTTCGCATCACCTTCAGGAAAGTCCTATTTGGACTTCACAGGTGAATAAGTAGTTCCCACAGATAGTCAGAAGAGGAGATGTTAGCTTGGAATCATGAACATTTCCTCCTATATAGCCAACACCCTGGATATTTAGGGAACTGCTCGCCATTTCATTGGTCCCAACACTTGACTCCTTATTGTGACTTATTAGTAATATGTATAGGATGCAGGAAGGCAGGAGTGCTCCCATAAATCTCCTCCTATTCACCTCCTAATTTGGTCCAGTCTCCTAGGACTTTACAAAACCACTCCCTGGTCCCTTCCTTCCATGGACTCCTAGACCCCTTTGTGGCCACCACCATGGTACTAGATGAAAACTCTGCCATTCATTTGGGAAAAGTTGGCTATTTTTCCCCTATCTTTGCACAGCTGATTTAGATCATGTTTGTCAAATAAAATTATCATCCTATGAAGGAAGGGAAGGAGGGAGGGAGAAAGGAAAGCTAAGTATAACTTAAGCCCTCTCTTATTACGATTAGCGTTGGCAAAGAGGAGTTTTCACTTTGTGTACTAATGCTGATCAGTTAGCAGTGGTTTCTGGGATCTGTTTGCTTCATTGGATTCTGAGGCTGTATTCAGGTTCAGCGGGAAAGAGCTATGACCGATTAGTGCTGTCTACTATGAGTGTTGAAAGAAGGAAGTTGCAGCTTACAGACCATGTTTTTCTATTCCACTTTTGGGCTTTTAAGCCAATGTCTACCAAAAAAGCTTTTAAAAATGATTATGTGAGTAGAATATTAGGCTGTCTGTTTTGGAACAATTGGGCCTACTCATCCTCTGCAATAAGCAAAAGCAACAGGTACCTGGATTTGTCATCCTATCAAAATTATACCCAGTGGGGTAGAAGTAATTTTTCTAGAGGAAATTGGGATGATGGTGAGGTGGAGAAATAGATACAAAGAACTGCTCCCCACCAACCAGCCAAACTGTCTAGGGTCCACTACAGGGTACAGTCAAGAGTCTCCTATTTCTATTATAGTATTAATAAAAGCTGTTCAGTTAAGTCTTAATTTATCTGAGAATGGCTCAAGACTGCTGGAATTTAGCCAAAATACAAAATTTAATGTAATGACACTTTGAAGCTATTAATACATGTGCAGACAGTTCTGAAAAAGTCATCATCCTTTTACCCTCACCTGTGCCCTTGTGCAATGGGCATTTCCCTGGATGGGGCTGCGATCATGCCTGACAGCATGAGCAACTGCAGTGGAGCAGGTTATTAGTGCGTTTATGGAGCGCTTGTGAAGGGCCCTATCAAGAACTTTACATCCGTTTTCTTGCGTAATCCTCACAACAGCTCTGTAAAGTATGAGTTATTGTCCCTGTTTGCAGCTGCTGAATCAGAAGCAAGGAAAGCTCAGTGGTTTGCTCACATAGTTAGTGGTGGTGGTGATCTGTCTGATTCCCAAGTCTGTGCTCTCGATCACACACTAATTCAAGATTATAGCATTTGTGTACGCCAATAAATCTGAACTGTGGGCAGTTTTGCCCCCCAGAAAACATTGGCAATGTCTGTTGACATTTTTGGTTATTACAACTGGGGAAGGTGCTACTGGCTTCTAGTGGGGTAGAGCCAGGGATGTCGCCAAACCTCCTTTTATGCACAGGACAGGCCCCATGACAAAAAATTATCTGAGTGAAAATGTCAGTCATACTGAGGCAGAGAAACCATAAGTATACACATGCATACTCATGGTCTGTGACCACATAAAGTACACTTAGAGCTTTCATGTCTGAACAGGCAAATGACTTGGTTCTTAAAAGACAAAGTTCACTGTGAGTAGGGATTGGCTGCTAATATATATATTGTTTTTAATTAACTAGGAGTTGCCAGAAAGAAATCTTTCCAAATGTCCCCTCAGCTTCTACTCTCCTTGACACACATCCTCCAAAGAGGACAGAAAGCCCAGTGAGTCTGTTCAGGCAGTGAGACTGATTAAATCCTGTGCTTCATGTTGGCCCTTCCATGAGAGCCTCAATAACCTTGCAGCCTGGAGGGGCAGCCTGGCAGATTCACTCTTTCTGGGTAGTTGGCTGTTTGCAAAGCAAGGCTGAGGTTGGCCAAGGGGGTCATGGTTGTCCTGTAATCAGATTATGTTGCTATATCTGCCCATTGCCCATCTGTGGCCCACTGGGGAACTATTAAGCCAGCAGCACTGACCTAAGTGAGATGGACGATAGCAATGTTCCTTGGAATGACGGATTGACTAGAGGGGTGGTGTAATAGCATGCCAGTGGGGGTTAGCAGATGGGCTGCTCTAACAGGCGTGGAGCTGTCTGCACTCCGCAAAGGTGAGCAAGATCGGAAATGCACAAGTAACCTCCATCTATAGAATACATCCTACGATCTTCAAAGAAGGGCAAGCACCAAGCCTGCGGCAGACTGACCCGAGCTTAACACGAGAAACTACCTATGATTTGGTCGTGTATTGCAATAGCCTTTATCATCTCCTTCCTGGAAGCTATATTAAAGAAATAATGAAAAAATATGTACAGTGATAATGTATAAAGATGTTCATTGCAGCATTATTTATGTTAGCATAAAATGTGTAGTAACACAAAGGACTAGCAAGGAAAGATTGGCTGTATAAATTAACTCATACCCACAGACGGGAACATTATACAACTACTGAAAGCAGTTTTTTCTAAGGCTATTTAATGACAGAAAAATATCCACAATATTAAGTTTAAATGAAAAACAACATCAGAAAAAATGGATGTCATATGATCTGTTGAAAAAAAATATAGACATAGAAAAAACAGTGGAATAAAATAAATCAAAATATCAATGGTTTATTTCTGGGACGTGGATTAATTATGATTTATGTTTTCTTCTTTGCAAATTTCAGTACTTTCCAAATTGTCTGCAATGAGCCTGTGTTGCTATTTTTAAATATAGTACTATTTTTTTCTTTCAAAACAAAGTAGCTTTTCTCTGACACTGTAAGTTTCTCATACTGTATGGAGACTCTGGGAAGCTAGTTACTCAACACCCAATGTAGCAACTGCCCCCACCAAAGACCAATTACTACCTAGAAGATGCCTAAGTAAGTTTGTCTCCTGCCTGTGTCTCTTGTCACACTCACCCCAGTGTTAGCTGAACACCAAACAACACTCCTCCTCTTCCTTGTGAGGGTAAACTGCATAACTTCTGGTGAAGTTGCTGTCTGGCCCATTTGATGTGATCATTCCCCCAACCCCCTCCTCAAAGTGGTGCTCCAGCACATACACACTGCAGGCAATATCTCCAAGAGGGGGCCACCTTCCCCGAGCACTTCCAACTACCTTTCTTTTTGGCCCAACTGTCTCTGGAATTTGTAGGTTTTTGTTCTAAACTGAGGACAGCTTTCCAAGCAGCAGCCTATGGCAGAATCTGTGGTTGTCATCGTTGCATTAAGCTCACCTGAGCTGTTGGTTTCAAGAACTAGGATATAGGAGATCTGGGGATTTGTTCTGTGTACGTTTTCTATTTGGCGCACCTTTATACTTTGCTCCCAAGAAGGATGGCAGTGATGGGCTCTACTAAATGGCAAGAAAGCTCTCTTTGTCTGCTTTGTACCCTTTCCTCTCAAAGGTGGTCAGTGTGGCTCAGGCGTCTGCCTGGCTCAGGCCTCTTAGCCTGTTGTGATTTGCTGTTGTAGCCTCTCCTCCCAAGCCAGGAGCTGCATGAGAACCTGGGTTAAGACTGTCTAACACAGTGTGAGTTGGAGAGGCTCCCGTCTCAGGCAGCCAGCGATCAGTTCACATGCCTTTCTCTCTCCTTCCCTCCGTGCCTCTGTGCGTGCGGCTGGCATTGTTCTGTGCAGCTGGCATTGTTCTGAGCAGCAGGTGAAGACGGAGAAGGAGGGCAGCCCTGGGATCAGGGCTGTGAAGATCAGACAGAATGTCTCTCCGCAATGCACCCCTCCTGCAGCTTCTACACGGGCAGCTGCAAACCCACAGACGAAGACCTGCGCTTGCCCTTCCAGAACCTTTATCTACAGCAAAGATTTGCTGAGGGCTGAGGATGCATCAGGCACTGTTCTGGGTGCTAGCGATAGCATGTGCAGAATTCTTAAAATTCCTGCCCTCCTGGAGCTCACATTTTATGGGGGGAGAAAGATAATAAAGAAGACAAAATAAGGAGTGAAATCCAACCAGGAAGGGGAAAAGGGTTGCAATTTTTGATGAAATAGTCCAGGAAGGTCTCATGAGACGGGGGCATTGCAGTAAAGACTCGAAGGCGGTGAGGGAGGGAGTGGCTCTCCGGGAGGGAAAGAGAGCTTGTGCACTCTAGGCAGAGGGAACAGCCAGTGCAAAGGCGCTGAGCTGGAGTGTGCCCCGGATATGTGGGGCCATCAGGGATTCAGTGTGTCTAGAGGGGAATGGATGAGTGGGCCAAGGCAGGAGAAGGAATCACAGAGGCCGCAGGATGAGACCCTGTGCACATGGGCCTGGGGGACCTTGTGCAGACTCCTGCCTTTCCTCCAGGTTCAATGGTGGCCGGTGTTTGGGGCAGGAGAGTGAAACCCTTGGGTGAATAGGATCTAGCCGGCTGCTCTGTTGAGCACAGACTGTAGGGGAGGGAAGAGGAGAAGCAGAGAGAGCCGTGAGGAGGCTCCGGCAGCTAAGCAGGTGAGAGACACTCGTGCTCTGGACAGGTGGGAGCAGCGAGTGGTGGAGCGGGCTCCGCTAATCACAGCCCTCTCTACCGCTCACTCACCCAGGCCTGGTTCTCCAGGAGTCGCTGAGTAGTTCAAGAACCTGATTAGTGCCACAGAAAAGCTACTTTCTTTTGAACAACAAAAATACCCTTTTAAGAATAATTAAAGCAACATAAGGTCACTGCAGATAATTTGGAAAGGACTGAAATTTATAAAGAAAAAATATAAATCACAATTAGTTTTTAGAAATACACTTTGTTAAATTTTGATTTATTTGGTTCTTTTCTCTCTCTCTCTCACATACACACTCTCTCAAATTTTTCTGATCTCATGTTTTAATTAAACTTAACATTGTGAATATTTCCCCCATGTCATTAAATAGTCTTTGAAAAGATTGTTTCAATGGCAGCATAATGTTCCTTCATAGGGGTGTGAGTTGATTTATGTGGCCATTTGCTTATTGGAGAATGGAGCCTACATGTACAGCCCTGATGGACTTCCTAAAATATCACCCCCAAGTCAGATAAGCTTACCTGCCCATAAGGGCAAAGTTGGTACCTGGAAGCCTCTTCTCAGGGCAGAGCCTGCTCTTGGGAGCTTCTGTGTCATGGAGCAGTGGTCCCCAACCTTTTTGGCTCCAGGGACTGGTTTCATAGAAGACAGAAGACAGTTTTTCCACCGACGCCAGGTGGGGGTGGGGAGAGACGGAGCTCAGGCAGTGATGTGATGGGGAGCGGCTGTAAATACAGATGAAGCTTGGCTCGCTTGCCCACCACTCACCTCCTGCTGTGCGCATCCCCCAAAGTTTCATGGAAGACAATTTTTCCATGGATGGCAGCAGGGGTGGGGGCGGCAGAGCTCTGCAGCCCAGTCCCTAACAGGCCAAGGACTAGTACCACAGGTACCAGAGGTTGGGGACCATAGTCTTGGAGAACAGGCCCATGTGCCCTTCCTGCAGGCAGGCAGGCATGGAGAAGGCCTAGAAGAGCTTGAACCCAGGATGCTAAATGCCCTTCTTCAGACTCACCAAGATAAGCCTCTCTTCCTCCCTGGGAAAACGAGAAAGGGAGGCCAGGAGTGCCACTCTGGTGAAAGACCTGTTTCAACATGAAAACCCAAGGCTAGGGAAGCAGAGGTGACCTCCTACCATTGTGATTTCAACAGACTAATGAATGTCAAGTACTTAGTCCTGGCAAATGCTCAATAAATGTCATTGCCAGGGAAATACCAAAATTTCATAAAGTAACCATTCCCATGTGCCACTCTAATGGGCCAAGGTGAATTATTGGGTAGTCATTTCTATTTGTGCCAACCGAGTGAACCCTCTGTAGAATGCAGGACCGGTTCGGTGAATTTCCTTTGGGTGTCAGAGGTCACCCTTCTCACCTTGTATACATTTGAGTATACTCCAGAGAAGAAAGGACGATGATCCCCTAAGTGGGCCAGTCTCTTGGTGACCTCAGTTGGAATTCAGTGATTTTTTATGGAGGGATGTATGGACATATGGAAGGAAGAAAGGGAAGAAGGAAGGATAGAGGGTGGTGGCTGAAAGGAAGAAAGGGTAAATTAAGACAAAGTCATTGTATCCTTTTTTTCTCTGAAAAGATGTGAGGGGAGTGATGATTTTACATAATCCAGTGTAGTCGTTTTTTGTCAAGTGACATAAAGCCCCAATATGAAAATCCCTCATTTCTATTGGAAGAAAGTAAAGAGTCACATTATGATCTAAATAGCGTATTTTATCTGTTTGAGCCTAGGAGAGGGAGATGGGTGATTTTCTAGCCTGAGTGACATAAATCTGTGTCCCCCCCCCCTAAAATATATTGGTTTTGCTGTGATTCATTTGATTTTTTTTTTTTTTGAAGTGGACCATGGCTTGTGTGCAGTGGATGAAGTAATTGGAGTGAGTGCTTCTCCCTAGAGACAGAATCAATCACTGTTGTAGAAGATGGTGACATTTTAGAAAGAAACTCTGAAGAAAATGTCATGCTTAAAAAATTAGATTTAAACACACTGGCTCCAGATTGATTTTTATTACACTCAAATGGATACCCTGATTGATTATCAGTCTTACAAATGTTTAGCACATTTCTCACTTCTCTAATAATCAGAATAATCTAATTTTCAATGTCATTTAATGTACTCTATTCAAGGTTATAATAGATCATATTTCTAATAAAACACAGCAATTATGTAATGAATAATACAGGAGGGCCAGCATTCAGATTCCCTTGATTTTAAGGCAGTGCCAAGGGAAGGCCTTAGACAAACCCATTCCTCTAAATGTGACGTGCATTCTAAGTCTTCGCCTGCACCATATAGGGTGTTTTTTTTTTTTTCTTGCTGGTGACCTGAATGGAACTTTGCCAGAAAACTTGGCCCTCCCCCCGACACACACACAGAAAAAAAAAACATTTTGGGGAGGAAATAGCAAGTTTTGAATCTTTTTAATGTATGTTATCAGTGCATCAGAAGAAAAGTGCCAGGTTATGAAGTTATTTATTGAGTTTTTCTAGTAATTGCTTCTTTCTTCCTATTTTTGATATACGCTCCCTGGAGAAATACCATATTTTAGTTCTAAATATTTTTCCAATATCCATTGTAGAAGTGGCTGACATTATAGATGTTTTAGGGTAAGCCACAGGTATCTAATTTGGGGGAGGTTTGACTCTATATTTGGAGCCTAATACTTACCTGATTATGTTTACTTTGGTTTTGGTTTTTGTTTTTTTCCCCTCCAAGAGGCCTGACTCACTTTGGGAAGTAAGTTATGCTTTTTATATTTGTGGCTTCTTACCAATTCTAGTCATGTCCAAATCTAGGTTAGCGATTGTGAATTTTCCTATGGCTTGCCACTCTGTTTGATCGGGCATGTATGAAGTGGTATCAAAACCTGGTGGCCCAACAAATGATAGCACTTGAGGAGTTTCTCTTTTTGTGCTCTGTCCTTGATGAGGGGTTTTTAGGGACAGGTAGAAAAAGGGACTGAAGAAGTATCAGGCCTGATGGTGTTTAGAGACTAAAAAGAGGGGCATTAGGCAGACGGCCCATTCCTAAAATTGGTCCTAGATGTGAACGTGGTAGAACAAGAACTTCAGAAGATCTGAAGGTTCCAGGAGATCTAAGTAGAACTAAATTATGGGCCAGCACAAACAAGACACCATTTAGCAGCGGTGAATATCAAGTCCTGATTCAGACTCAGCCACATCAGTAGTGGAAATACAGGTTGGGGAAGGCCAGAGCTGAAGATCTGATGACCACAAGCTTGCCATGAACCAACTCTAGGTAGTAACGTAGTAACGTGTCCTCTCTTTTCAGGTGTTTGATTAATCAGATCATGAAAAACCACCACAACCCTCTGAATTTGTGGCTGATCAGAGCATACCTGGAAACATTATTGGTTTTTTTTGTTGTTGTTGTTCTGAGCATCTTATTTTAAGAGAAATGTTATCTAGAACTGAACATTATCCAAACCATGTTGACCACAATGGCATGAGATCATAAAGCTGTGTGCTTTGAGATACAATTAAACACATTGGAAATTCACAGAATGGAGAAAACCAGATATAGGGAGAGGATAATTTCTCTAAACTGTTTAGGGGCCATGAGAAAAAGGAAAGTCATAAAATTTGCTACCATTTATTAAGTACTGGATCTTTTCAATACCCCTGTTAGATCATTACCACTCTTTGATGGTCATGGCCAGTGACACTGAGAGAGGCCAGATAAATTGCCCAAGTTTAACAACTACTAAAAGTACAGAGTCAAGATTTATTTTTTATTTTTATTTATTTGTTTTTTTTTTTTTTTTTTTTTGAGACAGAGTCTTACTCTGTTGCCCTGGCTAGAGTGCCGTGGCATTAGCCTAGCTCACAGCAACCTCAAACTCCTGGGCTCAAGCGATCCTCCTGCCTCAGCCTCCCGAGTAGCTGGGACTACAAGCATGCGCCACCATGCCCTGCTAATTTTTCTATATATTTTTAGTTGGCCAATTAATTGCTTTCTATTGTTAGTAGAGATGGGGTCTCACTCTTGCTCAGGCTGGTTTCGAACTCCTGACCTTGAGCGATCCACCCACCTCGGCCTCCCAGAGTTCTAGGCTTACAGGCGTGAGCCACCGCGCCCGGCCCAGAGTCAAGATTTAAACTCAGTTCTCTCTCACCCAGATTTTGCCATCTTGCCATAACTGAGACTCTCTGTAAACTGATTCTAGATAATATCCAAGGTTCCTTCCAGCTGTAGAATTCTGTAGTTCTCTATTTAGGATATGAGTTCAAAAATCATTTCCTAATAGTTGGCAACACTCCTTGCATAAGGAGGGGGAATATCCTCTTCTAGTATTAAAGATAAGATGAGATTAACCTGAGGTAAACGGAGGCTGAGAAAGTAAGGACCCATTTGCAATTAGCATCCTTGGCAGTAAAAGCTGTCTACACTGTTAAAAACATCAGTTCTGGAGACATCATGCAATTTTTTAGAGCTTTGAGAAAAGGGAGTGTATCCATTTTAGTTCATTTGGGCTAGTAACAGAATTTGATTTATCCCATTTCTGGAGGCTGGGAAGCCCAAGATCAAGGTACTGGGAGCTATTTGGTGAGGGCCAACTTTCTGGTTCATAAACAGCTGACTTTTTGCCTCTCCTAGCAGAATGGGGAAGCAGGCTCTCTTAGAACTCTTATAATAGCACTAATCCCATCCATGAGGGCTCCACTGTCATGACCTCATCACCTCCCAAAGGCCTCACCTTTAAATACCATCACATTGGGGATTAAGTTTCAACATATGAATCGGAGGACACAAACTTTCAGCATACACCACTGTCTGCCTTAAAAGGTTGAGAAGGGGATGGCCTATAAAATTTATGACAAAAGTCATCTTTGAAGGCTTTAGTGGCAGGGTCTTAGTAGAGTAGTTAGGGTGGGAAGGAGAGGCTTTAAATGACGTAGTTACAGGAAGAACCTAAGGTTACCTAACAGGACATAGGATGGGGCCCCACAAGAGAGAACGAGTAAGGATTCATCTGGGAACCAGACAGATGGTTTTAGCTCTAACCGTATTATTTTTATTAATACTTTTACTTTTTATTGTCTTATATTGTCTTTTCCCACCTTTTGCAGTTAAGCTATTGCCTGCAAAGCAGGATGGGTCTTCTCCCCTCCCACACTGGAAACATGGGTCTCCAGATGGATTATGGCACCAGTCACTGAGATGGCAACATGGGGGGAGAAGGAATGATGTAGAGCAGCTGAAGAGCCCCTTTTAGGGAGAGGATCCATGTGTAAGGTGCTGGAGATGTCTAGTGGCCAGCTGGATAGTCCCATCTGATAGTTAGGAGAAGGTCTGGCTATATGAGTCTTCTGTATATATGTGCTTGATAGCGGAGAGCCTGGGCATGGATCTCAGGACACACATGAGTAAGAAGATGGATAGGGACACTTCCAGAGACAGGGAAGCCTTTAAATGGGCTGCCAGACAGGCCTTGTGGGGAATCCCAAAATGCAGGTGTCTCAAGTTGAGTGTCTCTTAGCTTTCTCAATCAAGCTTTCAATCTCTTTCATAAATCTGGGAGTCAGCAGTAGTTCTGAGAGAGGAGGACAATCCCAGTCCAAACGTACCTTCATTCCTCTTTTTAAAGTTACTTAGCTCAAGGCACTTTTTAATAACCATGTTTTGTACTTCTATTTTTTTAAAGTTGGGAGGCATCCTAAAACATTCCCACAGCCCACTGGCCCTGCCCTGTTTTTAAATAAACTGGGATATGAGAGAGAGCCCTGGGATGAGATAGCGAAGCCAGTAATCATAGTTGACCACAGGCCCCTCTGCAGTTAAGGTACATGGTCGCAAAAACAGTCTCTGTGATTGAAAATGGCAGTTCCTGGAGCTGACCAACCATTGTGCAATTTCCTGAATTTGGTCAAAAGATTATGGGGTGAGTAGGGGGACAGGCTGGGCAGGAGAAAGACAGTCTGGTGAAATTAATGAGAAAAATATTATTTCAGAGTCCAGCATTCCTTTCCAGCTTACGGCAGGGCCAGCCTTAAATGCATGCAAAGTTAGGCCATATGTTTCTTAGAATAAGGAAAATGGCTTGGATGGGGGCAGGGGCTGCCAGCTCTTATTGAAAGTGACTTGGTTGTTAAGTGGAAGGGACTTGGTAAAGCCACCTCAGTGGCTGGTTAGGGCAACTTGACTTCTCTCCGTATGTTCCAGATAACTGGGTCTGCTTTGAGTACGTCAAGGTCAAGTGGGCACCTCACCATCTCTTTCAGTCTGGTTTCCCCTCTCAGGTTTTTAGAAGGTCAGGTATCACTCTTGACCTCTCTCCCTATTAAAATTTACACGAGGAAGATAATACTTCACCCCGCTGAAATGAAGCAAGGCTGTGATAAAAGTTATGAAGGAAAGAATTTTGAAATGTAGATGAAAACATTCAGTGTCTTGGATTTACTTCAAAATAATCTTGGGGAGTATAGAAGTGGGAAGGAAATAAGTTTGGCTATGAGTTGACCTCTGAAGCTGGGTGCTGAGTGAATAGGGGCTCATTATATCATGGTCTATAGTTTAGGTGTGTCTGAGATTTTCTATAACAGAGATGTTTAAATATAAATACATATTCCAGTTGTCAGGTCTGGAAAAATTAATGACATATCCCATAAGGTATGATTTTGTGTTTTGAAGCTTTAAAACGAAAAACAGGGGCAGGCATGGTGGCTCACACCTATAATCCCAGCACTTTGGGAGGCCAAGGTGGGAGGATCACTTGCACCAAGGAGTTTGAGACCAGCCCAAGCAACATAGTGAGACCTTGTCTCTACAAGAAAAAAGAAAAACAGAGACCCTACAAAGGAAGACATGCAAATTATAATTCATTTCGTGAATATTACAAAATGCATGAAGAGTAAAAGTACTTAAGCATTTAAAATTTTAGATCTAGGGAGATGATTTTTTCTAGCCATCTTTTACATTGTTTTTTTTTTTTTCTGGAAAGATTTGATCATAAAAAACAGAACCATGATGGTTGCTGTCTATAAACTCTTCTGGCTATCTAGACTCTTATTGAGCTTTTAATGGATGGCAGCCTCCTTGTAGGACGGTGGCTTTTGCCTCTGGCACCCAGGCACACTCTTCAGTATCACTCACGGAATGGTAGGCAGAGGAATGGGGAACTTTTCTACAGAGCATACTCAGAATTCTTACACCCTCCTCTCATCTTTGTGTGATTTAGACCTAGCTACTTGTAAGGATCCCTTTTTGACTAGGTTACTTTCCAAAAGAATAGCAGTAATACAGAGACTTTGGAGAATCTTGGAACATTTAAGAAGGAAGAATTTCAGAAGGAGAACTCCCTCCATCACCACCAAAGGAAAAAAAAAAGTCATCTGAGGTGTTGCTTCCTGAGAATTTGGAGCAGTGAATAAACTCCATTCATACCGTCTTATGTGTCAGTGCTCCCCCAACCCTGGCAGCGTTTGCCCTGCAAAGGTACCTGGCACGCGATCGTGGCCTGCATTTGTATGTATTATCGTTGGGTTTGTACTACAGCCTGGCAGGTTTGGAGGCCAAGCTTTGTTTCCAGGCCCTGGGAAAATTAAAACATCCCTCATATCTTCTGGACACCTCTCAAATACCACAGATCCCTCACTCTCTTTATGTTCTCAAGATCTTTGTTTATGCTTTTCCCCCAGCCTAGAATGTTCTTCTCCTAGTTAACTGCTGCTCAGCTCAAATGTTCCTTTCTTCCCTGTTCCTTCCCCAATTGGGCAGAAGCCCAAGTCAGTGTGCCTGCTACACTGTCCCCCACGATGTTTTTTTTTTTTTTTTTGAGACAGAGTCTCACTCTGTTGCCCAGGCTAGAGTGCCGTGGCATCAGCCTTGCTCACAACAACCTCAAACTCCTGGGCTCAAGCGATCCTCCTGCCTCAGCCTCCTGATTAGCTGGGACTACAGGCACGTGCCACCATGCCCAGCTAATTTTTTCTATATATTTTTAGTTGCCCAGCTAATATCTTTCTATTTTTAGTAGAGACGGGGTCTTGCTCTTGCTCAGGCTGGTTTTGAACTCCTGACCTTAAGCGATCCTCCTGCCTTACCCTCCCAGAGTGCTAGGATTATAGGCGTGAGCTACCACACCGCCCCCCCATGATGTTTTTTGTTTTTTTTTTTTTTTTTTAGGCAGAGTATAACTCTGTTGCCCGGGCTTTAGAGTGCCGTGGCATCAGCCTAGCTCACAGCAACCTCAAACTCCTGGGCTCAGAGTGATCCTTCTGCCTCAGCCTCCCGAGTAGCTGGAACTACAGACATGCGCCACCATGCCCGGCTAATTTTTTACATATATTTTTAGTTGTCCAATTAATTTCTTTCTATTTATAGTAGAGACGGGGTCTCGCTCTTGCTGAGGCTGGTCTTGAACTCCTGACTTTGAGCTATCCAC
>CAUYRT010038830.1:0-52605 GCA_963574885.1 Lepilemur ruficaudatus
CACTTTATAGTAGTTGGTACTTAAAACATTTTAGAAAGTTTCAACCAATCTTAAGGCCTTTGGTCTTTGCAATGTCCCTGTGACAGGTTAGGTGTCAGAGGAGGGATTAAAAAACAGGATAAGAAGATGTGCCTGAGGCCACGAGCAGCCAGGCTAGGGCAGGGGTGGAAGTGATGGCACTGACTCAAATAAGCACAGCTGCTGGATGTCCCCTAGGAGGCCAGAGGCAGGCCTGAACTCTGAAGCTGTGTGGTGCACCGTTGTAAACTGTGATTTCACCATCTTAGTCCTATTTATAACAGTGGGTAGCTTGAATAAAATGGTTTGGTTTGTTCTTTTCTTCCTCCTCCTCTTTTTCTTCTGTTTTTTTTGGGGGGGAGGGAAATTGCCCAGTTGCACTTTTAGAATATGATGTGCTCAGCGTGACACTGATACTCACCTGGGTTGTGGGATGGGGGTGGGGAGACCACAATATCGGGAAGTATGATGTCTGTCCGAAAAGTATCCAGCCATGTAGTATATACCCATTATATTAATAATGGCTGGATACTTTCTGGACAGACCTCATATGTGTGGTTTAGATAAAATTCCCACCCTGTGATTCTGATTCCTTATCCTAGAGAATACATGCTTCAGAAGAGGTGAATGATGCAGGCAGAACTACTAGTTATTTGTGAAAGGTGCTCAGTAAACATTCGCTGACTCCGCGAACTGACTCGATGCATAGTACAGGAGACAAAGGACTCAGCTGAGAAGTCAGTATGTCGTAGGCACTCAGTAAGGTTGGGATTATCGACGGTTGTGGTAATCATAATAAATTTTCTCTGTGTTATTCAGCTTTGTCAGTAAAGCTAATGGGTATAAGACTTTCGCTTTACCCCAGAATGGTCTTGGTCTGTGTCAGACTGACCTCTAAGGAAATAGAACACTTAGATTGCTGGAGTGACTTAAAAACCTGATTAAAGAAAGCACTGAAGAGGCATGTCCCTGGCGGTTTGGCTCTGATGTCTCTCCCTCTACCTGGAAGCTTCCAGCTCAGCCAAGTGTCTCACCTCCTCTAAGCCTTTACTCAAATCTTGCTTTCTTTTTTTTTTTTTTTTTTTGATATTTAACAGAGTATTTTTTTTTTTTTAATAGAAAGGAACACAATTAAACTGCTGGTGGGCCTGCAAATTAGTACAACCTCTGTGGAAAAGAATTTGGAGATTCCTCAAAGAGCTAAAAATAGAATTACCATTCGATCCAGCAATAGCATTATTAGGCATCTACTCAAAAGAGCATAAGACATTCTATGATAAAGACATCTGCACCCGAATGTTTATGGCAGCACAATTCACTATTGCTAGGTCATGGAAACAACCCAAGTGCCCGTCAATACATGAGTGGATTATTAAAATCTCACTTTCTTAATGAAGCCTACTGCCCCTTCCCGCTTTCTGATAGCTGGTACTCCTCATCCTTTTGTCTTGTTCTCCTTTTTCTTTTTTCCATAACATTTATGTTTTAACATATTAGATAATTTGATTCTTTTTTATCTTCTTGCGCAAGACTGCAAACTTTATGTAGCCAGCGGTCTTTTTCCTTCATTGATCTATCCCCTAACCGCTGGAACAGTGCCTGTGCATAGACGTTCAGAAAATATTTGTCGAAGAATTAATGCTGTGCTATGTAAAATTCAGTGACAGTAATAAACAATAGACAGCATGTATTAGTCACTCAATACTAACTCTGGCTAAGTATTAAATATTCCTGAAAGAAAATTAAATTTTTTTTTCTATTAACCTTGATCTGTAAGGATATCTTCTAAATTATTGCATAGTTTAAAGTATGGATCCATAGTAGGAAGATACTGGATTATAATGACCAAGCTTCTGCGTGGTTTTCTGGGACAAGCTACTGGACCTCTCAGTGCCTTAGTTTCTTCTGTAAACAGCTTCACAAAGCAGTGCTGTGTGGATTAAATGAATTAATGCATTTAAACCTTTAGAACAGGGCCTGGAATGTAACAAGCTAAATTAGTAAGTCTAGTTTATAGACTCCTCACTTGTTTACAAATAATTATGATATATTTATTTTGCAATTATCATATGATATACTTATTTGCAAAAAAAATTTAAAGTTAAATGGTTTAGCAAGTTTTCAGAAGGAAGAAAGCCACAGATAACGTGCAATTTGGGTATTTTCTGTATTCCTGTTTCTATTATAGTAATAACATACCTAGAATAAAGCAAATACTGAATTTATTTTGGATCTCTTAGGTCTCAATTCTAAAACAGAGCTTGGGGGTTTCACATGAGCCTTTTGTTTCTGATTTCTTACAGATCCCCATATTAAGGTTTCTGGAAAGAAGGAAGATGTTAAAGAAGCCAAGGAAATGATCATGTCTGTCTTAGACACAAAAGTAAGTGAATGTTAAGGACACTCAGATGTCAGAACCTTGTCTCTGCAAGGGCTACTTCATGCCGTTATGAAAGAACCATTTGGAGAAGAAAAACCAGGAGAAAGTAATGGTGGGTTTTAAAATAAGCACATGTGATTCTACAGTGGATGTAAAGTTCTGTTTAATATTTGAATAGGTTCTCTCATGCTGGGTAATTGAACTGTATACACACACGTACATGTGTATGTGGATCTATGTAATATATGTACATATGTGTGTACATATCTACCATCTTCAGAAACAGAAATTGCCCCTACATAGTATAGAGTAAGTAATAAAGGTTGTAATCATTAGTATATTTGCCTTTATGATGCCAGTAGAAAACCAGAATGATCTTCTGTATAGCTCTGTGTTGTGTGTGTGAATGAAATTTGATGCTTTCTCATATGAAATCATTCCCTCTCTCTCCAAGTATATGTACAGAGAAATAACAGGGAGATTTAAATATGTAAAAATATATACTCATTTGTGAGAATTTATTTTCCTTAATAAACACATCTAAATCACTTACTGTATACCAGCCACTTTGTCAAGCACTTTACATTTTACAGAAATTAATTTGTTTAATCCTCGTAACTAAGTCAACGCTGAGATGCTAAGTAATTTGCTCAGGATCCCAGAGCTGGTAAGTGAGGAGGTGGGATTCAAATCCAGGCTGTCTTGTTCGTAACCACTTTGTTTTGCCACGTGGTATTTCATTAGAATGATCTGTGATCTCTCTCTCTCTCTCCCTCTTGCTTTCTTTCTTTCATTCTTCCTCTTTTTATTTCTTCTCTTTGTTCTTTTAAAAAATTTTTTAAAATCATTTACCTTACAGTTATTATTTTTGAATTTTATCTGATAGGGGGATTTTTTTTTTCTATTTCAATGGTTAAACTTAGAGAAGAACTAAGTTTAAAAATGAAAATATTGAATGGATGTTTTAACATGTAAGAATCCAGAAGGTTTAAAATTATTGATATTTTAAAAATCTTGTTGTATTTTGACTTTTTGATTTTACTTTTTAAGGACTGAAGAATTTCAATAATAGTTTTGTAAATGAGAAAGGATTTCATGTCAGTCTTTACAATTTTACAACATTAAATTTCCCAAAATTAAATACATGAATTCCAATACGACTGCAGTGTCTTTATTCATTATGTCTTGGAATTTTACATTTTGCTGTGATATGACAAATATACTTTGTATTAATTTACTTAAGCCATTTTACTTCCAGATATCTATGCTTTGTGGTCTCTTCCTCACTCTTCTTCCTGCCAGCAAGAATAATAGATCACTTTATAAAATTTAACATATCTATATAGAAGTTAAAGCAATATTTGTAAATATTTCCTTATTCACTGTTTCGAGCTTTATTTCTAGTTTTCTATCATCTTAGTCCTACGGTCCTATTAACTTGCATATCTTGTCTTGTAATTGTGTTTTCATCTATTTTTAGTTATTCGAATTAAATGTTTCATGAATAATGTCTTTAAAGAGAACATGAGTAACTTATTTGTAATTGTAGTTGACTTTATCTAAAGACTATTTTCCAAAAAATTATCTTGGTAAAGTCTACATTTTCTATTTCTTCTGACAGATTTGTCTTAAAATGAGAATTTCTTTTTTGTAATCAAAGAGAAATGAATTAATAGAAATTGAACACTTGTAGATTTAGATGGTCTTATTAAGGAATTTGAAAGATTTCCCAACGGCTCACTTTTGGTTAGTACTGTTCCGATTCCCTTGGCAGCCAAGCGTTTTAGGAAGTGGTCCTTTCCTTTTTCATGCATCAAGTAACAATACATCATTTCTACGTAGAGCAATCGAGTCACGTTGAAGATGGATGTTTCACATACAGAACATTCGCATGTAATCGGCAAAGGTGGCAACAATATTAAAAAAGTGATGGAAGAAACTGGATGCCACATCCACTTCCCAGATTCCAACAGGAATAACCAAGCAGAAAAAAGCAACCAGGTAATTCATCTTTTCGCGTGAACTTTTACGGGGTGAATTACAGCCTTCATTTTCAGGGTGCATGTGTTTTTTGAGAGGCAAGAACAAAAAAATAATCCTACAGATGCCACGTAGTATGCACTGTACGACTGCCTGCAAGGAAATTGAGGATGCTGTGCTTCCTTGAGGAGATGAGCTGTAGGTGGACCCTAAACTCTTGATCTCTAAATGATTGATAAAAAACGGGCGAATATGATGGCCACAAAATGAAGCCCTTAAGGAAAGGCTGAGAAAGCATTTCTGTTAGAAAGGACCTGGAAGCTTGACAAGTCCAGGAACCTTTCCATTGCCTGGGTTCTGTCTGCAAAAACCCAGAAGTGATCCTCTAGGCTGTACCAGATCACCTTGTGACAGGCAATGTGTGAATGCTTGATTTCTTACAATGACCGAATTATGTCTCTCTCTAGTTTATATACATTTTTTTGAGTTCTTCTGTTGCAAACAAATGAAACTCACCTGTGCACATGTAAGCACTGTCAATACTTGAAGAACAGATGGTATTATTTGTGTTATTTGGAAGTGTTCTCTCTTCTAATCATAATACCAGAAACTGTGAGCCACAAAAATGAATAAGAAATAGTCTTTTCTCCACAGCGACTAGTGGTGACAGTGGGATGTATGTATAAGGGACTAGATAGAAAGCCATAGTAAGAGCAAGGGCAATATTTAGAATATTTAACAACTGGTGTGGCATGGCCGTCGACCCTAAGAGTAGTGTCTTGGAGCTCCTGTACCCCCACCCCAATGCCAAGACAAATGTTCTAGTTGGTGAATCATGGGAAGGTCCAAGAGATCCCAGGAGAAAGCTCCAGGTGGGTGTTAGAGCAATGATTATACACCATCTGGTATGGAAGAAGTTCAATATTTTCAGAACCTAGTGGAGCCATATCACTGAATATTGATATGCATCTGGTATGCAAAGAGTTTAAACAAAAGGGAGAAAATGCAGTGAACAAGAATAATTATAAAAAGGGTAGGATGGCCTCGTGGGGGCTGTGGGGCTTCAGGTAAGTCCAAGGTATGCTATAGATCAGTTGGCACAAATCACCTGAGCATCTCATTAAAATGCAAATTGTGATTAAGCAGGTCTGGACTGGGGCCTGAGATCCTTCACTTTTCACAAGCTCCAAGATAATACTCTTGCTGTTTGTCCCTGGGCGACACTTTGAGGAGCAAGGATGTAGATTAACTGGAAAAGCAGATGTGAGTTAGATTAAAATAAATCTAATTCTGTATTTTCTTACTTTTGCAGGTATCTATAGCAGGACAACCGGCAGGAGTAGAATCTGCCCGAGTTAGAATTCGGGTAACTTTTTATTACTTTAATATCTGTATGTTGATGTCAGCAACATTTGTATTACAAGGCATTAAAAATCATAATCTATCCTTTTATAACCAAACCGTATGTTTAGTAAGTAGGAAATAGTGGCAAAAGTTGTTTTAATGTCTGTTTCAGCATTCATTATGTAAATTTTTATTGTAGGTATTTAAAAAATGAATTTCTATGTCATTTATGACCTTCATCTATGATGTTTCATAGAGCTATTCTGGATTTCATATGACTCAGTGTCTCTGATGTTTTTAAATGATCAGAAAGAAGCCTTAGGAAAACTGCCACAGGCAGTAAGAGTTACAAACTCTCAGTTTTCACAAAAGATTCCTTTCATTTAAAGAAAACCCCATATATTAGTCTATCTAAGCTTACATCTGCAGTAAAAGGAATTTATATTTGAAAATCCATATTGAGAAAAGAACCAATGAGTTATAGACATCTCTAAATGTGTAATATCTTAACTGTATCTCCTTTGGGTTCTCGTCATTTCATTTTAGGAGCTGCTTCCTTTGGTGCTGATGTTTGAGCTACCAATTGCTGGAATTCTTCAACCAGTTCCTGATCCCAATTCCCCCTCTATTCAGCACATATCACAAACGTACAACATTTCAGTATCATTTAAACAGCGCTCCCGAATGTATGGTGCTACCGTCATAGTACGAGGGTCTCAGAATAACACTAGTGCTGTGAAGGTAAGTGATTCAGAGAATTCTGATCATCATAAATGTACAGGTCGTGCAAGTTTTATTTTTAAAGGATATTAGACTAGTTTGTTTCCCAGAATTTTCCTCTGTATTGCATTTTGGCTTATAGAATGTGCTGTGTTCTTCCATCGCTGTTTGAATTGCGATAGAATCTTTCTCTCTATGTGAGTAGTTATTTTATAGGACTATTCCCCTCCCACCCTTTTCTCATAGGAAGGAACCGCCATGCTGTTAGAACATCTTGCCGGGAGCTTAGCCTCGGCCATTCCCGTGAGCACGCAGCTCGATATTGCAGCTCAGCATCATCTCTTTATGATGGGTCGAAATGGGAGCAACATCAAACATATCATGCAGAGAACGGGTGCTCAGATTCACTTTCCTGATCCCAGTAATCCACAAAAGAAATCCACTGTCTACCTCCAGGGCACCATTGAGTCTGTCTGTCTTGCAAGGCAATATCTCATGGTAAGGCTGCTGCAATAGTGTTACCGGGTATTTTTTAACCTTTTTGGATACACTGTGTTGCTGTACCCACTGTACTAAGGTGATATTTAAGACAGTACTTTGGAAGCCTGGTCAAATAAGAAAGTTTCTTGGTAAAAGAAAATAACTGGAAGAGTAAGGTTCATCGTGCCTCAAAAGGTTTAATTTCATTGCCTAGGTGAGTAATTTTCTCTCAGTGTCTTTTTTTTTTTTAAACTTAGACCAGACACAGAAGAGGTTACATTGAAATAATTGACTGTATTTTGTGGCATGGATAGAAGGTGATTGTTTTCGTCTGACATGTGATATTAGTGTGCAGTTTGCATTTGGCCAAGAAGTCTTCTGTTTAATCAGAAAAGTAAAAATATCATTTAAATTTCACCCTCAAAGACACAAATGTTGGCAGCCTGAAATATCTGTACTTTTTATAAATCTCTGATAAAATACTGTTTACAATTAAAATACCATTTAAGCCTCAAATTTTAGCATCACTTGATGGAAAACAGCAGAGTTATATGCTATAATTCAATACTGTTTCTAATTTATAGTTTACAATATTTCTGTCCTTCCTATATTCATTTAAAACTCCCAGTGTGTGCATTGATATATAGTAACAAAATGGATGGATATAATGCTAGGCTCACAGATACTCTTGTCAAAAACACCGTTGTATTCTCTCATTCAGTGCTTGCCCTTTACTGACATTTGAATCAGTTAAGCATCAGGTGTGACCTTCGCTATTATTAACTTGCAGAATTTGCTTTTGAGAAACTTTAAGAAAATCCAACTTTGGATTGTTGATGCCATTCCTCTGACAGATGAGAACTTGTTAGAATCATTAAGGATTATAATCCATGATTTTGTGAAATTCTTTATTGTGAATAATTTTGTTTTAGCCAAGTTATTTTATCAGATTATTTTTAATATACTATGCTACCAGTCAGGTAGCATATTCATATCTAAGAATGGTTATAATTATTTTTCATATTTTCTTTTGTCTGCTTATAAGTTTTTTAGACATTATTTTGTGCAGTTATGAATTCACATTCATATTTTGACCATACCTGCCAAAAATGAAATGACACATTATTGCACAACATTGAAAGAAGGGAGAAATAAAAGTCTTTAACCTATATTTTTAATACATCACCTTTTTTTTAATAGCACCGTCCTTGTAAGAAAATCACTTTTATCCATAAGAGAAATGAAGCATAGTATTTCATTTTTATCCTAGTATGCTTAGTGGTAACTTCTCCTAAGATGTGTGCACAAAATCCAAGCAACCAGTGAGCTAGCACTACATGGTTTCTATACTGAGTAGAGTAGGGGCTAGGAAGAAAGTATCAGAGAAAAAAAAAAACTAAACTCTTTAGTGTGAAAAGCAAGATAGTTAAATAAGGGATAATACTAGCAATTTACTCCAGGAAAGAGGAAAGGTTTGAGTTGTGTTAGGAGGTCAGCAGGATTTGCGTTGGTGAAGAAGCCTTTGATTAGTTAAGATTCCAAAATGCAGGATCCCTTTAAAGGATAGTTTAGAGGCTGGTCTGTCCTGGAGGAAGGACAGACATATAGATCTGTGGATGGACAAGCAAGTCTGGGCCGAAATGTGGAGCTCTTTAAATGCTGATATGCGTTTAGTTTTCATTCAGGATACTGTAAAAAGCCACCACTACAAGTCATTGAGCAAAAGCACAAGATTAGTACCCTTGGTGTGGTTGAGAGCCTAGTTTCTAGCATCACTAACAAAACTGAAGTGAGAGAATAAAGGAATTTTCCAAGGTACAGAATGGATAAAAAATTCAGGACCAAATCCAGAAACTTAAGGCATATTTTATCATCTAAAAAATAGTTTTCTCCCCCTCAACATTATTCCCACACCAATCCTCCAAGCCATATGAAGGTATGTAATTTAGCTATAATACTTTGGCTTACTCTTTAAATCTAGAACATATTGCATTATTTGCAGGCGTGTTAAATTATGAGGTGTTTAAATGATTAATTTTTTACCTCCTAAACGTTCTGTTGTAACATTTTCTAGGGTTGTCTTCCTCTTGTGTTGATGTTTGATATGAAGGAAGAAATTGAAGTAGATCCACAGTTCATTGCCCAGTTGATGGAACAGCTCGATGTCTTCATCAGTATTAAACCAAAGCCAAAACAGCCAAGCAAGGTTGGTTCAGAGTCTGGACCTGGAGAATCATGTATCGTACTGTATTGTCTGTAGTGTTATTTTGCATACAAGCGTGTATTTGCCTATACATGAAACTAATACTCTGTGCAGGTTGAGTATCCCTAATCCAAAGGTCTGAAATGCTCCAAAATCTGAAACTTTCTGAGCACCAACATGATACTCCAGGGAAATGCTCATTCTGGCATTTCAGATTTTCAGGTTAAGGATGCTCAACCCACTATAAATATTCCAAAATCTGAAAATGTCAGAAGTTTAAAACACTTCTGATTCCAAGCATTTCAGATAAGGGCCACTCAACCTGTATAATATATAAATCGTTATACATTTAGTTGTATAAATATAAATTTGTAACAATATGTATTATTGATCATCAGTTTCTTTATATGCGTGTTGGTGTTTGGAGTCCATTTTTAGTAACTATTATTTTTTCTATAAATAGAAAAACATTTTTTCTTAATTTGCGGTCTGGTAACTTTAAGCTTTATTAAGTTACCGGGGAGTTGATAAGGCTACTTAAGTGTTACGTATGTATATGTATGTGTGTGTGTACATATCCAATGTAATTTTACAAATTTAGAGTACTTAACTATATACCAGCCATTATGCTAGCCTTGGAGATTTGAGAAATAGGTGCCTATTATTTTAACTTTTAAGTACTGAATTGTTCTCAGTTCAGCCTTCCTGTAAGATGTTGCAAAATTTCATTAATTACATTTATAGCAAAAAGTTAATGTGATAAATCTAAGTGCTAGTGAGAATGAGGAAGGAGGAATGTTCCTACATTAATATTGTTGTGTAAATTGGCACAACCACTTTGAAGAGCAATTTGGGACCCTCCCATCCCTTTGGAAGTACTGAAAACCCTACCTGCAGCAGTTCTACATCCAGTTAAACTCTCTGAAGACTTAACTTCCAGAAATCAACCAGAATTTGCTTTGCACCAGAAGCCAACTCAAAAATGGCGTTGGGTCTAAAAAGCAAATTGCACGATAACGTGTACTAAACGGTAGCATTTAGGTATATGTATGTTTTTAAAGTGCAAAGCGTTGTCTGGCTGGATAGACACCAAATTCACAATGAGTTGCCTTGGGGCGGTGGGAAGGAAAATGAAACTAGGAAAGTAAATAAGAGAATGATTTCTTTAACAAAAATCAGAAGCAAAAAATAACAGTTCTGGGGTTTGGTACATAGTTGTTATATTAATCTTGGTTTTCTAAGTTTTGGTCTTTTAAAAAAATAACTCTTCAAAATAAAAGGATGTATAAAATGTAACTGTGTTAAATTTATGGAAAGTTTAGAAGACATAGAAAATAATTCCTGAACTGAGTTGAGTTCCCTTACTTATTCTAGTAAATAAAACACCGAACAGTTATGCCTTTTATTTTTTAATTTCTAAACCATAAATCATAAGGTAAATATAGAATGGTATATATATAATATGTATTATATATAGTTTGTATATGTGTAAATAATGTGGTATTTACTGTCCAACTGAAGAAAAATAGTCATGCCTTCTCCAAAACAAAACTTTAAAGGAAAAGATAGCATTGGTTCTAAGTGAACTTGATATCATGGGTTTAAAGTTAGATACCAGGACATTAATTTTATGTATTGTGAGCTTCCTGTTTGACTAATTTGAGTTGACTTAGAGTCACTGGTAGGGATCAAGATTAAGATAAAGACAGAAGAGATATTTGAGGACTTGTGCATATATAGATGGATAAGCACAAGAAGAATTGCAGGAGTTCAGTAAGAAATTAGCAGGGGTTGGAGAAAAACAGATTATAAATGAGAACTCTGGAGCCTTGTAGATCCCAGGGCCATTTCCTTACGCCTCGCTGGCCCCTGTTCTACCTACTGCTTTAACTGCTTTCTCAGCCACAAAATTCCTTTACCGTCCTTTGGAGGCTTTCCCCTATGGGCTCACATTTCCAATTTTCAAAATGAGTCCATTGAGGGGGAAAAATGATTTATTATTTAGCAATTTTTTTTTTACTATAAGCTTTGCCATAGATATGTCATCAGTGAGGAATAGTGGTACCTCAAAGTCTATTAGTTAACTAGTAAACTGTAAATGTCAAACGTAAGTGACTGTTACTATGCAGCCTATATATGGTGACAAGTTTAATTTGGTTTGTAAAGATGAGATAAAAGCAGATAAGCTTCAGTGTAAAGATCAGAGGCTGTCGAAGAGAATGGGCTGTAGAGTCGGACCCGCCTTCCCATCCTCTCGCTGCCCTTCCACAGCTGTGCTGTGGGTGACCTTGGCTCCGTCCCTTAACTTCACTGAGCATGAATAACGGTCCCCACGCCGCATGGTTTTGCCGAGAACGGGAACATGTGCAGCTTCCATCACAGCACCGGGGAACACAAGACATGCCCAGTAAATGGTAACTAAAGTGTTAGAGTTTTACCAGAAGGAATAAACTTAAGAAATAAGTGGTTAGAATTTGCAGTTGATTTTAAAGCAGCATTAATATGTCCCCTGAGTGGAATTCTTATTAGCATATTCATTTTCCACCTGCCTTCCCCACCCCCTTCCCCCATCCGTTGTAGACTACTCGCATGTCACTTTTTTCCCCCATTATGTGTTTTCATAGTCTGTGATTGTGAAAAGTGTTGAGCGAAATGCCTTAAATATGTATGAAGCAAGGAAATGTCTCCTCGGACTTGAAAGCAGTGGTGTTACCATAGCAACCAGTCCGTCCCCAGCATCGTGCCCTGCCGGCCTGGCATGTCCCAGCCTGGATATCTTAGCTTCAGCAGGCCTCGGACTCACTGGACTAGGTATAAAATTTATTATTACAGCGCTTCTCAGTCACCGGGGAAATGCTTATCTGGTTCCCTTTCTCTCTACCATTCGGGTCTACATTTAAAGGCTTTTTTTTTTTTGCTGATTCTTCTTTTTTAGACTCCGGATTTCTGTTATCTAGGTTCTCCCTGTGTTGGCATAAACGGTCAAGGTCTCACTGTTTTATTTTCAGTGGCTGCGTGTGTTCTTTTAAATTAAGAATGCCATCAAGATGGAAGTGAGCAGGCTGACTATAATTTATGTGTTTGTTCTCTCTTGCATTTGCAATATTGCCATCAGTCCCTAGAGATAAAAATTATCCCATTTGCTTTTCAAAAAGTAATTGCAAATCTGTGTGAGGGTTAGGGCGAGGAGGAGGTGAAAACAATTAGAACTCCCCACCCCCAGTGGTGTTAGGCTTGCCTCACCCAGACGCAAAGGAAATCTAGCCTGCAGCCAGACCTGTGTTCACGTCTAAGGTGGGAAATAGCAAAATGAGTCAATAGCATCATCTCAGCACTTTAGTTCTTTAAGGAAGTACGGTGAGCCACTTAATAATCATGGTTCTAGTTATGGCCTCATCTGTGGATTGTCATGTTACAGGCAGAAGTTAGTGTCTCTACACAGTCATGCTAGGTTCACTACTTTCTGGCATGTTTCTCCGTTGCCTGTATTTTAGTTAATGCAGTAATCTTAGCAAATCATTCTGCCTCGCTCAGTGTTGATTTGAAACAAAAAATGCTGTCAGCAAAATTACAAAATTTTTTCTAGTAGCTATTCTTTTACAACTTTTATATGATTATAATATTATTGAGATTCCAAGTAGACATCATTACAGTAAAGAAGGATTTTTTTTTCTTGGCCCCCAATCTACCAAAGTTGTTCCTTCACTGGGACCTGAACCAGAGTCATCATAACATAGCAATGCCTGTGAGCCAGAAAATGCCAGTTAGATCACTTAGCAAGAACCACGTTCATCCTGCACTAGAGAGAAAATAAGTGAGCAAAGACTCAGAATTATTGAATTTTTAAAATGTTTTCTTGGCTATACCTATCCTGTAATACTTAATGATTTGTGTGTATTCCTTAGAAACTTGTTATAAATCCACATTTTGTTTTAGAACATATTTTAAATGCCCAGAGGGAAATTTAATTACTTAAATTCAAGCATTGAATCCTTAGAACAAAAAACGTTTTTTTTTTTCTTTCTGAGAAAAGCTTTAGTCATTGAGATGGAGCCCAAAGAAGTCATGTATATATTTCAACATACATTTGTACACTGTTGCCTGTAGCTCAGCCTGTCTGCAAATGGGCTCAGCAGATCCATCCTACCAGAGGAAAACATTCCATGGTCACTGATGAATTTGAGTGGTTTGAAAAGGGTTTGGTTGGAAGCTGATGACAAGTGAATTATACAGAGAAATAAAAATGAGCCTCAGCTTGGGCATCCTGGCTAGTTGACATGAATGCACAAGACCCTGGTGCTGCTCGGTGACCCTGACTGCTGTCCGGGTTTGGGCACACCTGTCTTCCATCTCCTGATAGCATCTGTTTGTGGATAAGCTACTTCCTGTGTGGGAGTTGTATAATGAAATATTTCATGTGAATATTTGAAAGAAAATAGGTCACCCATATTTTATATTTAGAAAGTATCAGATTCTGTCAATGTGCATCCCAAATGGCAATATTGGTGCCATCTCTATTTTAAAATCTTGAATTTCTGTGTATTGACTTTACATTTATTGATTACAGGTCTTTTGGGACCCACCACCTTATCTTTAAACACTTCGACAACCCCAAACTCACTCTTGAATGCTCTTAATAGTTCGGTCAGCCCTTTGCAAAGTCCCAGTTCTGGCACCCCCAGCCCCACATTATGGGCACCCCCACTTGCTAATACTTCAAGTGCCACAGGTGAGTATCATTAAAGTGTATTCAGAGGCGTGTGTTCCTTAGGTATTATTGGTTTTTTAAATAAAAGTTACTGCTGGCTTGGTTTCCATAGGGAAAAATTATGGTTCAAAGCATACTCCAGCCAAACAGAAATTCCCCGATATATAAATTAGTTAAAATGAAGCACAGCAAAGCAGTGAGTTTTTCATACAAGTGTGAAATATAATCTTCAAATGTGATAAGCAGATTAGGAAAAAGAGTATGATGTGCAGGAAGCAGTGACAGAGGAACACGAAGAGTATTGCCCCTGTGGTTAGGAAATGCAGGCTCTAGTTGGACTAATAGCTTGGTAGTCTGAGCACGTGCTCCACCTAGCTAGTTTCCTCATCTGTATAATGAGGGGCTTCGGTTAAATATTCTCTATAGTGTTGTTCCATTTTAGCATTCTTTTGTCTCTTTGTAGTAATGTTAAACCTATTTACAGAGAGATATCAAAATTGAGTTCTTTTCTGAATTTGCAGTGACAAAAATGACATCTTTTATTGTTATTGAAAATAAGAGTTGGTGATGCTGAGTTTTTTTCTTTCTAATATCTGTTTTCATGAAACGTTGTATAGGTTTTTCTGCAATACCACACCTTATGATTCCATCTACTGCCCAAGCCACCTTAACCAATATTTTGTTGTCTGGAGTGCCTACCTATGGGCACACGGCTCCGTCTCCCCCTCCTGGCTTGACTCCTGTTGATATCAACAGTCTGCAGACAGAAGGCAAAAAAATCTCTGCTTCTTTAAATGGACATGCACAGGTAATGCCCTTCTACTAGAATGGTGTGATCTATGCTCTTTGTAAGAGATAAGCCACTGGTAATAACGTTTAAACCTTCACCTAAAATGACTTTTAAATTGTAAAATTATGACCATATCTACATGTCATTTTCTATTATTATTTCAGTCTCCGAATATAAAGTATGGTGCAATATCCACTTCATCCCTTGGAGAGAAAGTGCTGAGTGCGAATCACGGTGATCCATCCATCCAGACAACTGGGTCTGAGCAGTCATCTCCCAAATCAAACCCTGCAGAAGGTCAGGAACTGTATCTTTCCTGCTGAAATTCAGTCTAGTTTGTTACTTGGATACCAAGAGGGTTGTAGAGAGTCTATGCAGTGGTTTTGAGTTGGTTTTGCTAACCAACTATGAGTCATCCTACCTGAACTATGTAGAAAGACAACATCTTGAATAAAATTTCAAAGAGCATGCTGAAAAGCACTTTCCAAGGAAAGAATCACTTCCACATAACATTGTAACTTCCTAAATTAAAGGGAAGGTAATTGTGTCACAGGAAAGCATCAACTTACCAAATGCTATATATATATATATATATATATATACATATACACACACACACACACACACAAATAATCTTTAAAAAATATGAGGGCCTCGTCTTCATATTGGGTTTTTGTGACAGCCTGAATTTGTGAAGGTGTCCTTTTCGCAGATGAAAGCTGTTACACCTGTGCCAGGCTGATCACGTCACCATAGAATTGGGTTCTGATTTGTTTCCGTTGCAGGTGATTATCAAATGTAAGATGATGATGTTTAGATGTCTCACTTTTTTTTCTTCTCCTCTGCAGGTTGTAATGATGCTTTTGTTGAAGTAGGCATGCCTCGAAGTCCTTCCCATTCTGGGAATGCTGGTGACTTGAAACAGATGATGGGTCCCTCCAAGGTTTCCTGTGCCAAGAGGCAGACGGTAGAACTATTGCAAGGCACGAAAAACTCACACTTACAGTATGTATTTTAATCTTAAAAGCCTTGATCCTTTGAAAGAAAGTATGTAACAGGATAAATTTATTTTTAAACTCCTTAGTTAGTACTCTACAGTTCAAGTCAGGTTTGATCTCATCCATGAGCTTTTTTCATTTTATCTTTTCTTTTTAAAAATGTTTATTAAGGAATAATATCTGATGATTTTCACCCTTTTCTATCTTCTTTAGAGTTCCTCCCCCATTTAGTTGATTAGGTTCATATCTGTGTCCTCTAAACCACCTGTATTGTTCTGAAACTTCAGCATTCTTGGTGCTCTTCGTAATCAGGGCAGTTTCTTCTGCTGTCTTATTTAGTTCATTGCGTATCCTTACAGAGTGTCTTTATGCGAAGATTAGCGCATATATTCATATTTCCTCCCTTGCATACTAAAATCCATTTTGTTTTATAAACTCTTTGGTCAATTAATCATTATTCCCATTTTATCTAATTCAGCTTTATCTGTGTTTTTCTTTACTTGGCACTGATACTCAAAACTAATGTTGTTTAGTGTAAGTTAGAGAAATGATTTTGCTTTCCTCTAACTCCTGAAGCATTTGAAGTATATACTCATTCCTTTCATCACTGAGGATGTTCTGAGCCCTGTCATCATTTTCATCTGGATTAAGTTGCAGCCTTCAGAATGGTCTCCCTGCCTCCAGTCTCTGATCAGCCTGATCTGTCTTTTATTTTGCTCCAGTAAATTCTCCTGGAAACACATATCGGATCTTGTCACACTGTGGCTTAAGAACCACCACAAGTCTGAACTGCATGTGCTCTTCTCCTGGCTTTTGGCACCAGTGGACTTGCAGATACCCTTTAGTTCCCAGTTCAGCTGTCCTCTGTGAAGCCTCTGTCTATATTTGTCAAGCAAAGTTCATTGTTCCTCCTTTTGTATTCCAGTAGTCCTTTCTAAATTATTCTAAATTCCCCTGGCACAACAGCTGAATAATTGAATAAATAAAATCACGAATTAATGAATAAATTCAGCTCTTTGATTGATACTGTGTATCCCTATTGTATTTGAGCCTAACGTACAGTTGGATTTGAACTTGGGGTGCCTGTATTCTGTATGTATCGTGTTATATGCATCAAAAAAAGAGGTGTACGTAAAGTCAGAGGAGGAAAAGAATAGGAAAGGGATTTTTATTGGTGGACAGAGAATCCTAATTTAGGAAGGAGAAATGCCCCTCTACTCTCAGCATTTCTCAGCCAAACACAAATGAACTCCAGCTGCTTCTCTTTCCAAAGACAATAAGGAACCACGTCAGAAGCCTACATTATAAGAAACACTTTCATGCTCCGCCCATTCCCCCAAGCATGCTCTGGAGAATATTTCTCATTTATCTGCTACCTTTGTTTGTTAGCAATATCATGCATATTTCACACACATGAGTTGCATCATCTGCGTGCCTTCAGATTGACTGGATCTCTGTTTATTTTGCATGCATAAGTCATTGACGTTTCCTTGATGTATAAAAATTAGAAATCTTGTCTGCACAGCTATTCCACCTGCATCATATGCAATATACCATGTATGCTGTATGTATAGTGTATATGAATGTATATCATGAAACAGTTTCAAGCTCTAGTCCTAGGGTCACGATGCCTGGGTTCAAATTCCAGCTCTACCATTTACACCAGAAGTGTGACCTTGGACAAGGTACTTTCCTCATGTGCGAAATGAGTATGACAGTAGTACCTACATCATAGCATTGTTATGAGGATTAAATGAGATATAAATAGTTGGCAGTGGTAAGCATGCCTAGTCAGTCTGGCACACAGGAAACATTCAGTACATTTGTACGTATACCGGAGTGTTAAATTCCAAACTCTGTTTCACAGCAGCACTGACAGGTTGCTCTCCGACCCTGAACTGAGTGCTGCAGAAAGCCCTTTGGCTGACAAGAAGGCTCCAGGGAGTGAGCGAGCCGCAGAGAGGGCGGCGGCTGCCCAGCAAAACTCCGAAAGGGCCCACCTTGCTCAACGGTCATCGTACGTCAACATGCAGGTAATGGTAATAAAATAGGAAAGTCATTCAAACATAGGATGCTGGGGTTAGGATGTAGAGAATTCAGTGAGTGTTCAGCAGTAGTGCAGAAATTAGGTTTTCCTTCTGTAATCCCTTCAAAATGAAATTTAAATATACAGTAGTTTGCTATAAACATTAAAATGAAATATTCAATTTAGCTTAAGTGAGAAGAGTTCTTTAAAATACGACATTAAAAATGGTACAAAATGAGCTGTGTCACTATGTCTTATGCAAATAATATTATTCATCTGTTACTTGAAAAACTTTTAGATGAATGTGAGGGATTGTGTTGCTAAGTATTACTGCCTCATGACATAGTCTTGGATAAACAGGTATAATCTTCTGTCTGAAATGGAGATGATAAATTTGGTGCCATTTAAAGATAGCTGTGAAAATAATGTGAAGTTTTATTTATTTGAAAATAGATGTTGAATATTGATGATAGTGTTAGTTCACAGATTTTTATGATTATTTAAAACAGTTTCCTCAGTAGGGACTTTCTCTGTATCCATTTTCAAAGTATTAGGCTAGTTATTCAAAATAGACTATTGTCCATGCAATTCAGAAATCTGGTGTCCGTATGGATCACAAATATGAAAGATAAGGATTTTGTGCTTTCTGTTTTAGAGGTTCCTGTAAACATTTGATTTTAGAAGCAGAATTACTGTTTCACAATGAGAGATTTATCACCCTCATCCCTCCACCTCTCAAAAAGAGGAAAACTTTTCACAAAATGCTAGAAACATAAATGCTGCCATAGATATGTCAAGGAAACTAACTCATGGGACTAAATTATGCTCCTGCAATTTCAGTGCAAACTCCAGTTCAATCCTTCTTGTCTGTTTTTTAATCCTTTGCATTTGAATATTTTCATGAGTTCTTAGATGAATGTTTTTACAAAAGCCACGGCCTTTATAATGTGTCAGTGTTTTCAAAAAGACATTGATTACATTTTCTCTGCATTTATTTTCAGTTAAAATAAATTAAAATTCTCTCATTTAGAAAATATCAGATCCCCTTTATAATCCTTTATGGTTTTCATCTGTCTTGTGGTTCTCATCATCTTTTCCATCAATGAACCCAGTTTTATGTTTATTTCTTTCGGGGTGGATGAAATGTTCTTGATGATAGAATTGCAACTCATATAGAGGTATTTGTGCTGTCAGTGAATAGCTGACTCTGAAAATCACTGAGAAATCAATGATAATAGTCGCTGAGCATTGGCAGGGAGAAGATGGAAGCCTTGCCTGCTTTCCTTGGCTGCAAATGATCTTTGTCTCCTGATCGGTCTTGGAGTGCTCTATCTCCAGCTCTCTTCCCACGCTTATCTCACTTCCTAATTTATTTTATGGTTATTTCCCCTTCTCAACCCTCCGAAGACTGTAAGTCATTGAGGCCGTAGATTATTTTTGATTCATTTTGTGTTCTTCCACAGAGCTCAGCACGGTCTCTTTAACCAGTAGGCACTCCATAAATATTTACTGAACAAGTGAATTTAGGTTCTCCCCACCCCTTGCCCTTAGATATTAACAATTAAAAGTTGATTTTAATTCCCAGTGCCATTTTAGTCCTAGGGTTTCAAAAACACCATCAAACTGTTAACCTAAAAATCTGGCTTTCCTGATTTATTGCCGTGTTTTTTGTTATCACACATCCTGGTTTGTCTGAGACAGCCCCTGCTTACTTTTATTGTCCTGGCCTGATTGTTATTCACAGCACATTTCACTCTCAGAAGTGTCCTGTTTCAGACTCTAAGTTATATGGGAGAAGGGTAAGAGAGCTCGCGCCAACTGGTGCTTGACCTGGTGGGCCTTGGAGACATGCTTAAATCAAATCTGAGTTAGTTCCTAAGTTGGAGGGTTGATAACACTCAAATGGCATTTGAGATGTAGCTGTATCTGCACTCCTTTCTTCAGGAAGATCTACCTTGGTCCCTGCATAGACCTGACCGCATCATAGTTACTCATTCAATGTAAAGGGAATGAATGAATGGTGCCGTCCTGTCCTGTGCAATAAAAAGTAACTAGATTTAACTTTATTGCATTGTTGAACGCCAGTATAGATTAAAGCTAGACATTTGCCATTTATCTCACTTCAAAAGCAAAGACTATGCCACTCACTTAGGCTAAATAATTTCTTAAGTTGCCTTGACATCATACCACTTCAGGCCGTGCTTACCTAAATGAAGAGGGGATTTTGAGACACAAAGGAGGCCACTAGATACCTGACAGCGTTTTGGTAATGTATTATTTTGAAACTCAGCGTAACTATTGTGAGGTTATTTACTATACTTTAGCAGATATTGGCCCTGATGTGTTAGATATTTATGATAAATAAGAATTGTTTTTGTTTTTGAAGGAAAAACTCTAACTCTTGTCACTGCCATGATTTAAAGTCAGAAGTAGTAATTTATTCTAATTTATTAGTTTTGAAAGCATGTTTAAATTTACCAGACTTACGTCGGATTTCTGTCACATTCTGGTGCGAAGCTTAGCGTGTGTCTCAGGTCTCAGGCAGATCGGGGATACAGTCAAAACCTACATGCATCTCTAACTGTGGAGTAGTGGCATGACATTTGGAAAGACTGACAATAAAGATGTTTTCTCTCTGTTCCATTTTTAGGCATTTGACTATGAACAAAAGAAGCTTTTAGCAACCAAAGGTATGTGCTATACTAATGATTTATATTTCAGTAGCTTTTTAATACACTCAGAGTTTTTTGATTGCTCATGGTGAATTGAGAAGTTGGACACTCATTAAAAAAAAACCCAAAATGTTTGGGTTCAGGTAGCACAAATTCTGTTAGATTGGACATATTTTGTTGAATAAGTTAGCATTAGATCAATTAAATCATGCAGCATTTTTTCATTTACTGTTACTTAAGTTAAAATGTTTTATTAAGACATTTTAGGCATTTTGTGTTAAGAAATAACATTCAGTAATAGTTTCTTCACATGTATCAAAGAAGCAATGCCTATCATTGGTATTTTATTTAAGCAATATGTTAAATATACCAGGTATTTGTTTTATTAATATATTCTGTTTTCCAAAGCGATGTTAAAGAAACCAGTGGTGACGGAGGTCAGAACGCCCACAAATACCTGGAGTGGCCTGGGGTTTTCTAAATCCATGCCAGCTGAAACTATCAAGGAGCTGAGAAGGGCCAATCACGTGTCCTATAAACCCACAATGACAACCACTTACGAGGTTTGTAGAGTCACGCCCAACCCATTCTTCCTTTCTGTTCTCTCAGCGAAAGCAAGCAATCATTCTCCCCCATTTTTTATGTACACAAGGGAAAGCGATTAGTGGTCGTTTCTTATTTCTATTCCTGTAAACATTTTTATAAAATGATTGCAATCATATATATTATGGCCTTTTATGTATCTTCTATCAAACTTGTTGATTAGTTGTTGAGATGTAAATTTGGACGTGTGTTTTTGTTGGGGGTGGGGTGTGTCATAAATGACAGAGTAGGGCTGAGATTAAGAGAAAGGCGAGATAATAGTCCAGAAAAATGCATAAAGAGTTCTTTTATCCAAGGGTATCACTAGGAAGGCCACCATCGGGGGAAAAGGCAAATATTCAACAAAAACAGGTTTTCAGATATGAGTTAAAAATTCAGTGTGTTCAGACGTGCCAAGAACACAGCAGGAAGTATCTCAAACAAGAGCTCCAGAATTTTTATGTTTCCCAGATGTTGGCTGCATTGCTCTGGGTGAGACTGGGAAGCTGGCATTCTCACCACTTGGAGGAGGGATCCAGGGCTCCAAACTCCTCAGCCAGGCTACACGTGACTCACCAAGCAGGACTTTTCCATTTGAGAGTATCCGATTTTGGCTGGAAGCCTTTGGGAGCGGGGGTGGGGCTGGAGAGAGCGTGTGCGCACACACGCAACTCGGGGACTCTGTGCAGATCCAGAGTGGGTTCAGACAATGAATCCAAGAATCACAGTGTTCAACCAGAGCACCATAGGCTGAAAAACAAATACCGGTTAAGGATTTCATAATTGTTAGTCTAATAACTAGCATTTGTCGATTGACCTCCTTTTCTCCACCCATTTTCTTTGTAATAAATTAGGCTGTTGATGAAAGGCAAAAGCAAACATGCTGTTTTTTTCTTTGTCTCTTGGAGTAAGTGAAAAAGCAAGGACTGTTGAAATGCTAAAAAGAACAGTCTCCTATGAATTTCATTGTTAGAGTTATAGTGGCAACCTGGCAGGCTATAGTTAAAGATTGAAATTACCTTCAGCAGCAAGCGTGCAGGGACCATTATGAAAAATGCTGAGGCTCTAGGAGGTACACTCCTCTTTCTGCCATTACAGCGCTGAGAGAAAATAAACATCTCCTTCTGTTAGCGGAGACCGTACCACTGCTGTGCTGATTTTTAGATGTTCTACTGATACACCCTGTGGTTGTCCCTTTCACTCACCCCTGCATTTGGCAGAGTGAAGTGTTAGGTTGTTGGTTGTGTTCTGTAGTTTCAGAGATGAAATATTTAACTTTTGAAATGCTCATTGAGTTCTGCTCTCTAAGACCAACACTTTAACAAGTTGAAAATGATTCTTTCGGTAATGTGTCGCTGAAGTGTAGGGGCCGTGGGGTCTGATGACCACCACTGACCAGACGTGTGGCTTTGGTGAGTGACTTCACTCCTCTGAGCCTGTTTTCGCCTTTGGGCTGTACTGAGGAGGGGATCAGAGAGGGCATCCAGTGCTTAGCATGGCACATGTTAATTCTTAGTAATTATTGATTTGCTGTTACTATTTCTACTGGAGAACTTTGCCCTGCAGAAAACCAGGGCCTGCTGAGAAAGATGAGATTACGTATACGAAGGTACTGCTGCACATTCAAACTACTTATGCTTTTTGTATCCGAAAATACCTTAGGGTATTATATGAATGCATAATGAATTAGTAGTAATTATCTTTTTTTTTTCGAGACAGAGTCTCACTTTGTTGCCCGGGCTAGAGTGCTGTGGCATCAGCCTCGCTCACAGCAACCTCAAACTCCTGGGCTCAAGTGATCCTATACTGCCTCAGCCTCCCGAGTAGCTGGGACTACAGGCACGCACCACCATGCCCAGCTAATTTTTACTATATGTATTTAGTTGGCCAATTAATTTTTTTCTGTTATTAGTAGAGACAGGGTCTCGCTCTTGCTCAGGCTGGTTTCGAACTCCTGACCTTGAGCAATCCGCCCGCCTCAGCCTCTCAGAGTGCTAGGATTACAGGCATGAGTCACCGCACCCGGCCAGTAATTATCTTTTTGTTTTGTTTTTTATTTCAAAATATAATTGGGGTACAGATGCTTTTGATTACACAGATTGCTTTTGTTATGCTTGAATCAGGATGTTTTTAAGTGTGCCCATCATTCTGATAGTGTTTATTGCACCTATTAGGTAGGTTTGACCCCTCCCCCCTCTCCCCTCCCCACTGCTTGATTTCCACTGAGTTTTACTTCCCTCTGTGCACATGTGTGCTCATTGGTTAGTTCCAACTTAATAGCAAGTACATGTGGTGTTTGTTTTTCCATTCTTGAGATATTTCACTTAGGATAATGGTTTCCAGTTCCATCCAAATTGTTTTAAAAGGCCTTAATTCATCCTTCATGGCTGAGTAGTATTCTGTAATATACATATACCACATTGTATTGTATTTTATTTATTTATTTTTTAAATTTTTTATTTCAGGATATTGTGAGGGTACAAACATTTTGGTTACATTTTATATCATTGCCTCTCCCTAGCGGGGGTTAGAGGCCTGCCCTTTCCCCCCCCACACACAATGCACACCGTGTCCTATAGTTGTGAGTTTACCCCTCTCAACACCCCATCCCTGGAGAATATTACTACCCTGTGAGCACCATTGTGTTAATCAGTCAGTACCAATTTGATGGCGAGTACAGGTGGAGCCTATTCTTCCAATCTTGTGTTAACCTCACTTTGAATAATGGGCTCAAGCTCAATCCAGGATAATATAAGCAGTGCTAGCGCACTGTCGTTTCTTATACTTGAGTAATGTTCCATTGTAAACATATACCAAATTTTAACAATCCACTCATGAATTGATGGGCACTTAAGTTGTTTCCACATCCTTGCAATAGTAAATTGTGCTGCCATAAACATTGGGGTGCCGATGTCTTTATTATAGAAAGACTTTTGCTCTTTTGGGTAGATGCCCAATAGTGCTATTGCTGGATCGAATGGTACATCTATTTTTAGCTCTTTGAGGTATCTTCAAATTCTTTTCCACAGAGGTTGCACTAGTTTGTAGTCCCACCAGCAGTGTAAGAGTGTTCCTGTCTCCCCACATCCTCGCCAGCATTTGCTGTTTTGGGATTTTTTTGATAGAGGCCAATCTTACTGAGGTTAGGTGGTATCTCATTGTGGTTTTGATTTGCAGTTCTCTAATGATTAGAGATGTTGAGCATTTTTTAATATGTTTGCTGGCCATTATTCTATCTTCTTTTGAGAAATTTTTGTTCATTTCCATTGCCCATTTATTGATGGGGTTATTTGATTTTTTTCTTGCTAATATTTTTAAGTTGTAGATAGATTCTTATTATCTTAAATCATATTCATTTAGTTCTTTGTGGTTTATAAGGTGGATCTTCATCCAAAAGTTTATTCTATCCCCACAAACTCCCAGTGAGGAAAGAGGGCCCCAGAATGGTTGTGTGTCTTACTCAGGGTCATGGTCAATAAGTGTCAGAGGACTTGAGTTAATTTTACAAAAATATCCTCACACTGTTCTTCTTAATGATTTAACCCAAGAGGGTCCATAGCAAAAGGTGATATGTAGTTGACCTACAACGATGTTGCCCCTTCTTTTATGGGCATAAAGTCACTTGGAGAGCTTGATATAAATGCAGATTCTGCCTCCAGGGTCTCATTTGGCAGGTAGGGAATAGCAGGTATCTGCGTATTCAGCAAGAACCCAGTATGGTTCTGATGTAGGCATCTCTCATGTGCTATAAAGGGACATAACACCAAGGGGTATGATGGCAGAAACGGGCATAGGAACCTGAAAGGCTCTTCTGCTCTAGCACTTTGCAAGGACAGATAGACCACTTTCTGTGGGCAGAAATGTGCAGGGTCCCCGATTCAGTGGCTGAACCCCTTCCTGTGGCTTTCCTTGCTTTGGATATTGTGGGCTAGCCTGCTCCACCATCCTGGCTGTTGTCCAGCTGCCCATTCACATTGAAATATGGGGAAGGAGCGAGTAGAACCAGCTGGATTGGAACATGGACATTCACTTGTAATCTGCTTTTCTTCACTGCCCCTTTAAATGCTAGTGATGGAGAGATATAATCAAGCTTTCTTCAGGAATGGTGTTCTATAATAGATTCTCCCTGATATGTAGGACTTGAGCTTTTCCTAATGCATCTCCAATCCTTTGAGATGGAGGGAGAGGGCCCCTCACATAGCATTCCTTCTCTGATTTTGTGCAGCAGTTACTACCTGCATATGCACACCTTTTGTTATCATCTTCCATGGCTCAGAAGGATGAAAAACAGTCAGTAAGGGTCACTTCCGTGGATTAGGACGTGGGGAAGCACCTGGGGGAAAGTGAAAAGAACAAATTGATTAAGAGAACCACATCTGTGCTTATAGCACTAATACTTTTAATTTGGAGGGTGGCTAGAAACACTCTCCTTTTCCTTACTCTTTTTCCAAAGAAAAATAAAACAAAATGAACAAGGAGAATGCTGATATATAAGAAGCAGTATGTTTGGCCAGTAGGTCCTGATGGGTGAGAGCTGCACACTCGCTGTGCCGGGCACCAAGGGTTTCCTGCTCTAGCAAGTTTGCCTGAGGCAAGAATTTGGTAATTCAAACTTTATGTTCAGTGTCATTGAGAAGCTAGACTTGAGCCGGTTTTTTTTTTTTTTTTCCAGTTTTAGGGTAGCTTTGAGAAATTAACTCATTTCAAAGAGTTCCTTTAGATAAGAAGCAGGCACTTTCAAGATTTTCTGTTTTCTCCAAGACTCAAAAATATGACCCTATTTCCTTGGTATTATATAGGGACACCAAAAGTCAAACAAAAAGCTGCTTTGACCTGCAGTATCTCTGTGACCTCAACAAAGCTACAAAGAGGTTTGGGATTTTCCTTTTCTTTTTGCTGTCTGTCTTTTAAAAGCATTAATAATGGCCACATATTCTCCAGAGCAAATAGAAACCTGCATTGGAAATCAAAGATGGTTTTGAACTTCCCCAGCACCAAGAAGTAATGAGGTTATCTGATTATTTTAAATCTTACAAATCTAAGAGTGGAAATATTAAAGATGTTTTCTTAAAGATATAAATATTAAAGATATTTTCATTGGAAAAGTCATTTTTGGCATCAGGAGTCGTCATTTCCTTATACCCATTCCCAAAATTCAGCAAAGGCATTCCATAGATGGAGGGAAGAGAATCTTTGAGATTTATTCAGTAATTTCACAAATATTAAGCACCTTCTGTGTTCCAGGCACAATTCTATGCGCTATTCTATACAAGGTTCTTGCTTTTGTGGATAGAGCTTCCTTTCTGGTGTGTAGAGAAAAATACAACCCAAGTAAACAAGAAGGCATTAGGTGATAAAACTCCCTGATAAATGTGAAACCAAGGCTGCTTTAGATTGGGTAGTTGTAAAGCAGGCTGTATGAGCAGATGACATCCAAGCTAAAACTTACATGACAAGAAAAGGCCAACCTTGTGACGATCTAGGGAAAGTGTTAGGCCAGGGAAACAGCTGGCATGATCGTCCTAAAGGCAGAGGTAGCTGGTGAGTTCAGGGAGCAAAAGGAGGATAGGGTAGGTGAACACTGGCAGTGAGATTGGAGAGAGGCAGAGGCTCAGTTTTGGAGCACGTGAGCCCATGGTAAGGTACAATGGAAACTCATTACAAGACTTTCAAAGAGGCAAGATTTGTTCTAATTTGCATTTTAAAAAATCAATCTTGTTACTTCATGGAAAATGGATTTTAGGGGGAAGGGTGGCAAGAGTAGAATCAAGATGGCCATTAAGGAGGCAGTTGGTGACAGTAGTGGAGATGGAGAGAAGTGAGCAGATTTGGAGTATGTTTCAAGATGCCACTTACAGAACTTTCTGATGCATTGGATGTGTTGCAGGAAGGAGGGATCAAGGATAAGCCTTAGACTTTTGGCTGGAGCAGCTGGGTGAGCAGTGGAGTCACTTGCTGGGATACAGGGATTCGGAGAGAGAGGAATGGGTTCGAGGGTAGCTGGGGGGACAGGTGATCAACTACTCAACTTCAACCATGCTAAATTTAAGATGCCTATCAGTCAGTAAAATGGAGGTGTCAGTTGGTACCCTTATGATTTAAATTTCAACAGAGAAGTCAAATCTAGAGGTAGGGCACTGCTGTCATTAGGTAATCTCAACCTCTTTCAAAGTCTAACAAGAAGTGAACAGAGAGAAGAGAAGGGGTCCTAGGAACAAGCCCCAGTGTAATCTGATGTTTAGAATGGAAAATATTTAATAGAAGGAATATCCTATAAGACATACAGTAAGGTGGTCAGAGAACCTGGGGACTAGGTTGTCATGATGCCCTAAAGAAGGAAGTGTTTAAAGGAGGGCATGGTCAACTGTGCTTATGCTGTTGCAAGGTGAAATTGAGTGAGTTTATCAATGTGAACAGTAAAGGATTCTCTTGAAATTACCCAATGAACATAAAGCTTTGCAAATCAGAGATTCTTAATGTTAATATTCTAGGTAGTGCAAAGTAGGGTTCCTGTAATATGGTGCTTAGATAAAAGAATAGAGGAATGAATAAATGCAAGTTCGGTGCATACTTTGAGATGTTTTAAATTATTTTTATTTTGGAGAATTAAAAAAGGTAAGTTATTCCAGGTATCTAATTTGTTGGAGAGATTGTATAGTTGTCAGGGGGAGGGTAACACGGGGGAAATGCCAGATTTCTCTCCAGCCTCAGGCTCTATTAGCCTAGGAGCTAATAGAATTCTTCTGAAAGCATTGGATCTAGCTTGGCTGTAGCTCATCCCCATTCATTCTCGTGTGATACGAGGCAAAGAATCTTTGTTATAGCAGACCGAAGATTTGCTTTGTGGTCCCCAAAATAGGGAGGAACTTCAGCATCTACTCTTCCAGATTTTATAGGAGGGATTCTTTATACTGAGGGCTCTCAGAACTCTCCCTTGTGATCAGGAAAAACACGTCACCGTGCATGTTACCAAGAGTCCTCGGTGCTTTAGGATGAAGTCTGTAGACAAGTACCACAGTCGGCATTCATGGGTAACTGCAGTGATTTGTAAATGGTAGTGCTATGATGTGAATTCTTTTCTCCTCCCACCCTGAGAAGCCCACCTTATTAAACATTTCTTTATCTGGCTTTGACTGTTTACAGGGCTCATCAGTGTCCCTGTCACGGTCCAACAGTCGTGAGCACTTGGGAAGTGGAAGCGAATCTGATAACTGGAGAGACCGAAATGGAATAGGACCCGCAAGTCATAGTGAATTTGCAGCTTCTATTGGCAGCCCCAAGCGTAAGCAAAACAAATCAAGTGAGTTTTGTCTTTTATTCATTTGTTGAGGTATACTCAGTTTAGAACGTGTTTGGTTGATTTGCCGTGATGTTGAAGTATCACTCCAGCGCCTCTGTGACTTCAAGTGCTCGGTATAATTCACATGCCACCTTCCCTATTTCTTCTGGTGAAGCAGGCCACTTAGTTCTCTCCTACACTGTACTTCATGCATGCTTTCACTCTAGCACTTGCCAACTGAAGGGTAGTTATTTATCTGAGTGTCTGTCTCTCCCTGTGGAATTTGAGCTCCAAAAGCCAGGGGCCATATTTGTTCATTGAGTAAACATTTCTGAAGTGCCATGTGCCAGGCATTCTATTACGTTGCACCTTGTTTGTTATTTCTTCCCTAATGTCTAGTGGAGTGTCCGACACCTAGTAGGTAGGTGCTCAGTAAATGTTTGTGCAGTGAATGACAAATACAAGCACAAACATCTAGGTGGCAAGGAAAAGACAAGGATGTCAGAAAGCAGTTGAGAAAAGTGTGATGAAATTAGCATCTTGTCCCATTGCAAAAACACTGTCCAGTGGGTAGATACTAAACGTGAAGAGCAGGATTTGATTTTTCAAGTTGATAAGGTAGAGCTGAATTATCACAAACAGAAAACAAGTTTAATTTACAGCATAGAGAGTCTGGCTTTGAGCAAATGTGGCAAAGACTCAGCACGAGTCCAGAGTCTTGTCTATAACAGCACTCACACTTCTAGGCTGTACAAATAGGTAAACAGACAAGAATTGACACAGTCATCATAACATACGCCCCTAATGCCTTCTTTCCGGGTTTTTGACAAATTTAAAATCCTGAAAAATGTGGCTTGGAGTATTTGAAGAGTACTTGAAGAAAGGCAATCTAGATGAGCATAGAGACACTCACTAACAGCCAGTTGTTACCATCAATCAAGTTGGCTGTGTTGTCAGGAGTCTCAGATTTGAAAAGAGCAATCATAGTGTTGGCCGGGTCTGAATAAGAAAGCACAGCCTCAAAAAAAAAAAGAAAGCACAGCCTCTTTCATTCCCAAGTGCACTGTCAGTAGTGGCCTGGAGATGTCTACTAGTTACTGGCTGGGTCTTCCACCACTGACAGCCTGAGAGGCAGCTGGTACCCGGTACAGGGGTGTAAATGGTGTCCAGTCTATAGCCCAAGATAAATTTGTTTTGTGCTTCTCTTTTTTTGTCTTTATTTCTTTTCCCTTCATTTAATGTTGCATAATTAGAATTGACTGCACTACTTAGTTGAATTGAAGTTTAGCATTAAGATGGAAGATTCATTAATAAACAGAAATGATTAATGAAGCACATTCATTTGGCTTTTTCCAGATGTTTCAAGAGTATACTGAGTTTAAAACAGGATATAGAAACTACAAGTAGCTAACACAAAAATAAAGTTGTGGGCCATTATGAGCTTTTGTTACTAAGAATATTTTACTTTTAAACACTTGCTTTTTAAAAATTTTGCTAATATATTTTATTTAACCCAACATATGTAAAATGTTTCTTTTAAATATATAATTAATATAAAAATTATTTGAGATATTTTACATTCATTCTTACTTTGTACAAAGTCTTCAAAATCAGTATATTTTACACTGATAGAACATTTTGATTCATACTAGCCTCATTTCAGCTGTTAATTAGCCACATGTGGACAATGGCTACTATATTTAAATAGCACAGTTAGATAATTTCTCCTAATACCCTTCTCAAGGTCATCAATATTTCAGTTTTCCCTGGCTATCTCTGTTTATACCAATTACTCGAATGTAATTCTCAAAAACTCCCCTTTTACTCTCAAAAAAAGTGAACGTATCATTTGGACAATAAATTATATGGTCACCATGCCAGTGACTTCCATGTTGTCACGTCCAGCGGTCACTCTGCTGCACTTACCGGGATCTGCTTTTTGTCTCGTTTGACCCAGAATCTCACTAGTCACGCCTCCCCGATCTTTTTTGATGACTTTGGGGCCTCTATGTCACCTTTAAATGATGGAGTGTCCTGGGGCACTCCATATCTCAGGCCTTGGTCCTGGGTCCTTGTCTCTACACATTCTTCCAACAAGAGATACAATATCTGTTTTTAAAAGAAAAAGAAACCTTATCAGGAAATTCCTTCCACTTGAGATACATAAAGGACGTCCCAGTTGGGAGATGAAAACAACTGGAGAAAGTGATTAATGGCACCAAAAACAGTACAGAACACGATTCTTATATTTGCCAGATGTGTGGATCCCCTGAGTAGATTAGATGGATCTGATTGGCTTAGGTGACTGTCCTCCTCCTCCTCCACCTTTCTGGGAATTCCTGTTAAAGCCACATCCTTGGTGTAAAGGACAGATTTACCACACAGGCAAGAACCAGTTGTTGATTAGGGGGGTAGAATGGCAGCACAGCTCTGCTAGCAGCCCCAAAGCAGTGTGCGTGTGTGTGTTTGTGTGTGTATGTATGTGTATGTGTGTATGTATATGTGTGTGTGTGTGTATTTGGTGAAGTACTTGGCATGGTTCAATAGTCTATAGGGTCTGAGAGCCACTGATAGTGTGTTGAAACCTTTGTCTACCAAATCATTGACAGAGCCAAGGAAAAGCTCTGTATGGCTGTCTCAGAATTTTTTCCAAGAAACAGATTAATTTGCCTTAAATTAAATCCAGGAACTCCAAACCATTCCTAGCACTTCTTATTTACTCGTTTTTTTTTTGGAAGAGAACTCAATTAGTCTTTATTCCAGCTCATTCCTGAGCAAGCTCCTGTTGCCGGCCGAGTCCAAGCAACTCTTTCCACTCCCTGTGTATTGTTTATTTTTCTTTTCTTTTTTAATTTCAGCATATTATGGGGGAAAAAATGACAAATGTTTAGGTTATATATATTGCCTTTCCCCACCCGAGTAAGAGCTTCCAGCCTGTCCATCCCCCAGATGGTGCCCACTGCACCCATTAGGTGTGAATATAGTCACCCCCTCTTCCCTTCTCCCACCTCCTGACACCCGATGAATGTTACTGCTATATGTGCACATAACTGTTGATCAGTTAATACCAATTTCATGGTGAGTGCATGTGGTGCTTATTTTTCCATTCTTGTGATACTTAGTAGAATGGGCTCCAGCTCTATCCAGGATAATACAAGAGGCACTAGATCACCATTGTTTTTTGTGGCTGAGGAGAACTCCATGGTATACACGTACCACACTTTATTAGTCCCCTCATTGATTGGCACTTGGGTGGTTTCCACATCTTTGAGATTGTGAATTGTGCTGCTATAAACATTCTAGTGCAGATGTCTTTTTTATAGAATGTCTTTTTTTCCTTTGGGTAGATGCCCAGTAATGGGATTGCTAGATCAAATGATAGTTCTACTTGCAGTTCTTTAAGGTATCTCCATATTGCTTTCCACAGAGGTTGTACTAGTTTGCTGTCCCATGAGCAGTGTATAAGTGTTACTATCTCTCTGTATCCATGCCAACATTTATTGTATTGGGACTTTTTGATAAAAGCCATTCTCATTGGAGATAAGTGACATCTCATTGTGGTTTTGATTTGCATTTCCCTGATAATTAGAGATGTTGAGCATTTTTTCATGTTTTTTGGCCATTAGTCTTCTTTTGAAAACTTTCTGTTCATGTCCTTTGCCCACTTTTTCATGGGGTTCTTTGATTTTTTTCTTGCTGATTTTCCTAAGTTCTACATAGATTCTAGTTACCAGCCCTTTATCAGATGTGTAGCATGCGAATATTTTCTTCCATCCTGTAGGTTGTCTGTTTGCTCTCCATGGTAGTTTCCTTGACTATGCAGAAGCCTTTTAATTTGATCAGGTCCCATTTATTTATTTTTATTGTTGCTATGATTCCCTTTGGGGTCTTCTTCATAAATTCTTTGCCTAGGCCAATGTCTATAGGAGTTTTTCCACCACTTCTTTCTAGAATTCTTAGAGTTTCATGCCTTAGGTTTTAGTCTATTATCTACCGTGAGTTGATTTTTGTGAGAGAAAAGGTGCAGATCCTATTTCAGTCTTCTCCATGTGGCTATCTAGTTTTCCCAGCATGATTTAGTGAATAAGGATTCTTTTCCCTAATGTATGTTTTTGTCTGCTTTGTCAAAGTTTAGATGGCTATATGAGGATGGTTTTATATCTGGGTTCCAGTTTTCTGTTCCATTGGTCTATGTCTCTGTTCTTGTGCCAGTACTGTGCTGAGTTAGTTACTATAGCCTTGTAGTATAGCTTGAAGTCTGGTAAATTGATGCCTCCCAATTTGTTCTTTTTGCTTTTGCTATACAGGGTCTTCTCTGGTCCATACAAAGTGCGGAATTATTTTTTCTATATCTGTGAAAAATGATGTTTGTATTTTAATAAGGATTGCACTGAATCTGTAGATCACTTTGGGTAGTATAGATATTTTAACAATGCTGATTCTGCCGACCCACAAGCATGGTATGGTTTTCCACCAGTTTACATCCTTTGCTATTTCCTTCCTCACTGTTTCATAGTTCTCCCTGTAGTGGTCTTTCACCTCAACCTCATATCTTTGCAGTTGTCTTTTTCTGGTGCTTTTATTATCCGTATTCTTTGCCTCCTGAAGATTTATTCCAGCCCCTTGATGACTACTTTTTCTCAGTGAGCCTTTCCCCATCCCTGCCTCAACTTCTTTACTTAGTAAATCTTTGCATCATGGTCCAACAATTCAAGTACTTTTTCTGGCCAATATCCTTAGTTCTTGTTGTTGTCCTTGGTGTCCAGAAAAACTCCAAGCAAGGATCATTATGATCATCCCCAACTTCTATTCCTACATGTGGGCTGCTGGGTGCTGTTGAAGAAAGTGTCACTTTTGTTTAGATCAGTGTCACTACAGAGTCATACCTTCTACTGCATGTTGCACATTACAAGGACATACATACATAAATGCCATGATACTCTGACTCTGTAACTAGACCCAAGACAGCATTTATTCTGACACAATAGACTTACCTAGCTGGTCTGCTGCATGGAGATTGGTCTCCACATGTTTCTCTCATTCTTGCCACAACAGATGACATCAAGATACATCTCTGTACTGCCAAATTTTTGCCATCACTTCCCCCTGTGAGAAAAGTACATTCTTCTCACAGCCCTTTAGAGTTTATACTGTTATTAATAATCTATAATTAAAGCTACAATTTATTGGGTGGCTGCTCTGAGCCAGTCATAGTGCTACACACTTTATATACATTAACTTAATTCTCACAAAAACCTTAACACATTGGTATTATAACCACCATTTTATAGTTGAGATAATTGAGACTCATAGGGGTTAAGGAGCTCGCCAAAGGTCACACAACTATAAAAAGGTAGAGTTGGGATTAGAACCCAAGTACAATTGATTCCAAAGCCCAGACTCTTCACTGTTCAACACATCCAGAGTGTCCACGTTATTTTAGAAAGGAGTTTCTTAATTCTGAATGTCACATATACAAACTTTAAAAATGTGGAAAAAAATTTGTTTAATCATCCATTGTTCCATCATTCAAAGACACTTCTGTGAATGCTTTGCTTTATTTCTAGTCCCATTTCGTACACACTATTTCATTTGTTCATTTGCTTAACATGTTTTAAATGATTGGGTTTATGTAGCATATATTAATACAAAATTATAACCTTATTATTCAGCCAACATTATAACAAGTATTTTTCCAGGTACAGATTCTTCACACATGAGCTTTTCAGTGGCCTCTGCATTGATTAAAAAACATGAAAAATCTACTGGGGAGTGTCACAAATGCTGAAACTTTCCATGAAATAAGAAATGTAATCTAGGGAGGGAAGATAAAGGGACTCCTAGTCCTGGACAAATGTTACTCTATTTCAAACTGAAGAATGCCACAAGTATAGACATTTCACATGGAACTGCATTAAAATTTAACTTTATAAATCCTCAGAACAAAGGGGGATGAGTACAAGTATCTGAATTTGTTGGAAAGGTCATCAGCCCTGAGGTATGTAAGTAAATTCCTTGAATTACAGTGTGATAGTCTTTATTCTAAGACTCTTTTCTAGTCCCCTAGGTTTGTTCCAGTGTCATGATTTGCTATTGTGCTTCTGTTCAACCTAGTTTCTACCCTTCTGTAGCTGCCGGGTATAGTAAATGTTGGGCACTATAAAGTAGTCCAGGGATGGTGGGAGATTTAACACCCTGGGCCTAACCTCATAGTAAGTGAGTCCTGGAATCATTCTTAGAATGTGATTCACTTTGATTCTAATTCAGGATTATACCTTTAATGTGATTTGTCCTAAAATATTTGTACTGGGAGATATAGGCACATGTTAGGTATGTCACATAGGCCCCAGATATGGCCCTTGCAATATGTTTCAGGAGCATTAGCAATAGGAGCCCAGATTTTGATCAGCAAGTCATTTTTCTCCAGAGAAGGTTGGTATTGCCATGGAGCCTGAGCTGAAAGTCTAATACTATATTTGGGTCCTGGCAGTTTTGACAGTGAAAGATTGAGACTGAGGGTTCTTCTAACTGTAGATTTTATCCCAGTTAAACATTGATAATCCTATATCATCATAATAGTCACACTGGAAAATATCTATATAAGTGACTCTCAACTACAGAGAGCCAATAATTAATTAAATCCATCTATTCAATGTGTTTCCTTGTGAATTAAAAACAAATATATATGTATATCTATATGTGTGTGTGCACGCACACACTTACACACGTTTTTCTCAGAAAATTAAAAGTGGATGAGAACACTCCACCTGCCTCCCCTCAAACAGAAGAAATCTCTGCAAGTGTGACCCTATTGACCTTTATATTATACCTCAGTAATAAAATTTGATGGGATTTTACATTATTTCCTATTTATTTTGGGAAAATGTATTCAGTACATAACTGTGCTATTCTGACAAATTATTATTTTGCATAGGGAGGCTGGCTACTCTTGGTCTGAGAGATTTTAATTAGCCTCACAATTAGCCTTAGTCTTTCTCAGTCTTTTTATGTTCTTTCATTGGTTTGAATTCCTGAGTTTGTTGTTTTAGAGTGGATTACTAAGTGGAAAAGGCGGAAAGTGCATTAGCAGTTGGATATTTGCACCTACTCTACCTTGTCCAGTGGTTAAGGACAGTGGTCAGGTGGTTAGCAGTGTGTTTTGAGTGTCTGCTTCATCTATATATGGGTGCTGTTGGAGATATCAAAGATATCTAAAGCATGGTTCCTGTTTTTAAAGAGCTTGAAAGCAAATTTTGTTGCTCCCAAACACAGAAAGGGCTATATTAAACACACACACACACACACACACACACACACACACACACATACCCACACACACTTCATAGTGAAACTTCAAAATTAAAATGCCTTTTTTTGTCATAAATCAAATTTCAATTTATGCATAGATCTGTTCCTGCATTGTCTCTTCTGTCTCATACATATATCTTTCACCATTATCCAGTAGCCTAAGTATTACAGCTTTATAATAAGCCTTGATGTCTAGTAGGGCACACATCCTTTACCTTGTTGTTGTTGTTCTTCAAAATTATCATGTATATTTTTGGCCATTTGTTTTCTACAGGAATTTTGTAATCGTGGAGTTACATAGAAAAGCAGAACAAAACAAAAAACCTACTAAGTTTTGATCAGAATTATGTTAATTTGTAGATTAGTGGGGGAGGTCTAATAAATTGATGATTTTGACACTTCTTGTGCCAATGATATTCACAGACATCAATATCATTCCATTTATTTAGGTCTTCTTTTATGTGCTTCAATAAATCCTTGTTATTTTCTGAGTAATGTTTCTGCACATTTTTCTTAAATTAACTACTAAGCACTGTATAATTTCTTTTCTATATGAAGAAACCTATAAAAGCTAAGAACTTAAAAAAGAGATTTGAATGATTGGAGAGGTATAACTTTTCTTGATGAAAATATATAATAGCATAAAGATGTATAATGTAATTTTAGTAAATTAAAATAAGATTATTCATGTTTTGGAGTTAAAATTAATTTTCATAGTCAATCAGTTTGAAATAATTACTAATTTCCTATGGGGTTTCTTTGATCAATAAATTATTTAGAAGTATGTTATTTCCAAATATTTGGGAGTTTCCCAGATATTTATTTGTTCATTATTGATTTCTAATTTAATTCTGTTGTGGTCAGAGAACATAATCTGTATGATTTTAATGGATTAAATTTATTGAAACTGCTTTTATGGCCCAGAATATGTTGAATTTTAATGAATGTTCCATACACAGTGGAAGATAGTGTTCTATAGTTGCCTGGATGTGGTGTTCTGTAAACATAAATGGACCCAAGTTTTCTGGTAGTATTGTAAGTCTTCACTATCCTTACTTATTTTCTATTTATTTCTATTGATTACTGAGAGAGGAGTGTTGAACTCACCAACTCTTAATTTTGGATTTGTTTATGTCTTTTTTCATTTCTGTAAAGCTTCTCTCATTTTATCATAAAGCTTTGTAATTAGATGTATACCTATATTCCATGGCCATAGGCAGTGACCCTTAGTCCATTTTGTGTTGCTGTAAAAGGATACCTAAGACTGGGTAGATTATAAAGAAAAGAGGTTTATTTCTTGGTTCTGCTGGCTGAGAAGTTCAAAGGCACAACTCTGGCATGGCTCTGGCTTCTGGTGAGGGATTTCATGAGGGAGAAGGTCAAAGGAGAAGCTGATATATGGAAAGCAAACAGGAGGAGGAACCTAGACTTATAACAACTCACTCTCACTTGCACAGAAACTAATTCATTTCCTCTCCCCCAAAAATCTAACTGAGTCTCCAGAAAGCAATAACTCACTCACTACTGAGAGAAGAAAGAATGGCACCAAGGTATTCATGAGGAGTCTGCCCTCATGACCCAAACACCTCCCACTGGGCCCCACTCCCTAACACCATCACTTTAGGGATCAAATTTCAACATGAGCCCTGGTGGGGATGGGATGGTAAACCATATCCAAACCAGAGCAGACCTCTATAAATTTTATTGCTACTGTATCTCTTAAAAATATTTTCTAATTTTGGTTGCTGATATATAGGAAGAAATTAATCTTTACATATATTAATCTTGTGTACAGCAAACTTGCAGAACTATTTTATTTCTAATAATTTGCAGAATTTCTTGAATTTTCCATGTAGATAATCACAATGTTCATGAATAAGGACAGTTTTATTTTTCCTTTTTAATAGTTATTCATTTTATTTACCAAGATTTTCTTATCTTAATGCATTAGTTATTACCTTTAGCACTGTAGTAAGTGTTTTAGCAGTCACTCTTGTTTTTTTCCTGAATCTAAAAAATTCCTTTAATGTTCCACCTTTACGTATGATGTTTGTATGTTTTTGGTTGATATCCTTTATCAGGTTAAGGAAGTTCCTGTCTATTCTTAGTCTGTTAAGAGTATTTTAAAAAATCATATATGTGTATTGAATTATATCAAATGTGTTTTTTTGGCATCTACTATGATGATTACATGCTTTATCTCTTTTTCTCTTATATGTTGAATTACATTTTTTCTAATTTGAAATTACTCTGATATTTCTGAGATTAGCCCTAATTTTTTAATACCCTGCTGGTTTGGGTTTGCAAATTTTACTTAAGATTTTTTTCATCTGGATCATAAAAAAAATTGGCTTATAAAATTTTCCTTTCTCATGCTGCCCTTTTCTGGTTTGGTATGAAGAATATACTAGCATTGTAAAATTAATTGGGTGGGTGGCTTCTTTTTTATCTGTTTTCTGGCATAATTTGCATGAGATAAGAGATACCTACCTATCCTTTAAATGTTTGGGAGCATGCATCTGTGAAACCATCAGGCTATTTTGGGTGGGTTTAGTTATTTTTCTGTGGATAAATTTTTAACTACTGAATTAATTTCTTTAATTTTATAGGATTTATTCACATTTTCTTTGTAATCTTAAGTAGGTTTGGTAAAATACAGTTTTTAAGGTAGCATTTAATTTTTTTCCTGTTTTCTCTGTTTTCAAATTTATGGGTATAGATTTGATCATATTGCATTTTACCATGTTTTGTTTATAGGTATGCCCCTTTCATTCCAAAATGTGTCTTTTCGTGTATTTCTTGATTAATCCTATATAGCAATGTTATATTTTACTAGTTCTTTTTTTAAGAAACAGATTTTTATATCTTTATTTTTATTGTGTTATTTATTGCATAGTATGGTCCTATACTTAGCAATTCCTTGCTTTTCCTTTCTTTAGCTTTACGTTTATTTTTTTAAGATTTTTTTTGGTTAACTGCTTAGCTCATTTATTTTCATTTTTTTCTAATAAGCATTTAAGACTCTACATTTTTTGTTACTGCTTTAGCTGCATCTTACAGGTTTTAATATGTAGTATTCTTATAATATTTTAGTTCTGAATATTTTCTCCTTTTCAGACCAAATTTAGGAAGTTTTATTGTTGTCTTTAATGTCCAAATCTATAGAGTTTTGTATTATCTTTTTGTTTTTGATTTCTAATTTAATTGTATCTGGGCCAGAGAATATGGTCCATATGATGGTATTCTTTAGTATTTGTTCATCTTTTTTAATGGCCCAGAATAGCCTGGCTGTCTTTTGTGTTCTGAAATTTCACTGTGATGTTTCCAGGTGTGGTTTTATTTTAATTTATCCAGATTGGGTCACATTTTCCATCTGGAGAATTTCAGCCATTGTTTCCTTGCTGCCTCTCTCCCATTCTTGCTATTCTGTCCATCTGGAACCTCTATTAAATGCAAGTTGGACATTCCCATACTGTCTTTCATGTCTCATAACCTCCTGTTTCATATTTTCCATCTCTCTGTAAAGATGATATGGTAAGTTTCCTCATCTCGATTTCATTGACTAATTTTCACTTCTGGTGTGTCTAATACATTGCTCAATCTATCCTCTTAAAATCAATTTCTGTGAAAATGTCATTATTTATAGAATTTCTCATTCGTCTTTTTTTACATCTACCTTTTCTTTTTTCATATTTTCAGTTCCATCTATATTGTCTTTAATATTTTAAAATACAATTCCTTTATAATGGCTTTCAGATATTTTAATTATTTGAAGTTCTTGGGGGTCTCATACAGTGTGTATATGTCCCTTATTTCTGGCATGTAGTGGATTATTTCCTTGCATATTTTATAATTTTGAATTGTGAACTAATCTTCAGCAGTGCCTTATTTGTAGAAATCTGTGGAATCTGGCTTTAAAGAGTATCTCTTCAGAGTGGATTCACCTTTGTTTCTCCTAAAACTCAAAGGTTGATTCAGTATGGTGACACTTTTTCCCCCATCCAGAGAACACGCTGAGACTGGCAAGCTTCCTGTTTTCTTCCTTTGTTTAGTTAGAGGATTCTTTTTCAATGAAACGGTAGCCTTTGGGTGTGCTGGCTATACACAGAGAACGGGTGGTGGGTTTTAGTTGCAGTTTCCTGCTTGGGTTCTCCTTTACCCAGGAGAACATTACTACCTTTGTTACATAGCTTAACCACCTCCATTCCTACAGCAGCACAGGTTTGTGTTTTATTTTCAGTGTCTTTCCAGTGTTTGACTCTGAACTTTCCTTTACTTTGAGAACATTTAAATGATGTTTGCTATAGTTTAATTACTGCTACCTAACACATATGTATTTGAATGCCAATGACTTCTATGTTGAGGCTTTGGCCTTGATGTGATGCATGAGTCTAATTATTTAGTTCAAAGCAGAGCACTTAGGTGATTTCAGGGCCATTATTTTATGGGCCCAGAATTTCTGTAACATCAACGATAGATGCAGATTTCATCTCCTGTGGTGTGTACACGCTAGGTATGAAGCTTTCAACCTGTGTCTGTCTTTATTTTCTTAAATGTTCTTGAAGTTAATGAAAGTTAAATGAATTCAAGGGTATGGAATTAAATCTACAAATATTTATCTTTTGGATTAAGTTGTGTAACTTCACAGAAAGTTTTTGTAACTTTTACAAATATATTCATTTGTAACGTTATTATCAAAAATATTCATGGGGATCACATAATAAAGCAAGTCTTCAACATTTACATAACATATGAGAATGTTATTGGTACTTAATGAAATTATATCTTTAAAAGAAGTAGGCATTCCTTGAGTGAAAGTTGTTTTGCAATTGACAATTTTGATTGGTCTAATTGCTTTACCGTGATTCACCATAGATTGATTTCTTAGTAAAATGTTGCTTCACTTTGATTTCAGAATTCTTCATTACATCACTGAGTAATGGATGACAATGGGAAAGAAAGAGAAAAAAGGTATAAATTCATAATTGACTGATAGTTCTGTTAAAATTCTCTCCCCCACTCCTCGTCCGTTTCACACCTAGCAAAATCCTACTTCCTTGGGGAAGCCTGACTCACAAAGATAAATTTGGTCTTTCTGGCGGGTTTTTCATAACTCTCAGTTCCAACTCTATTATAATACTTAGCACATTATCTGTTTACCTGACACCCTTCCTCATCAAACCGTGTGCTCCATTCCTTGCACAGTGCCTGCCCAGAGCTGACTCTAGTAAATGGTGGTTAAATAACTGATAGGTACACACTCTCTATATGTTTAGAAGCCTGTTTTTGAGCCTTGGAATGCCTAGAGCTTAAATTCATTTATGTTTGAGAAGATAAATTAACTTATTTTTCCAGATCAAACTTCTAAAATAAATTCAAGGGCTGCTGGAGGACCCCTGACTCCCCCATCACTTGGCACTACTCAAAAAGTTTTTGTCAAAAATTTCTAGTATGATATGTGGTTTTTAAAGGTAAAAAAATCTTAATTAGCATTTTACTGCTCAGCCTTCTCTTTGAGAAGGAGCACTGGCTTTGAGAGAGCCTCTTGAGTAAATGTAGATGACTTAGAAAGAATTTTCTTTGATCAGAAGTATTCTTTTTAAAGCAGGTGATAATATATGGTGGAACAAAGACCCACCATTAAATTCAAATTAATTTAAACTTACGTACTTCTTAGGCCTCATAAGAATTTGCTGGGCTTTGCTGTGGAAGAAATGGAGACAGATATGGTCCCTACCCTAAAGGGCCTCACAGTCTAAGTGAGAGGAGTTTGGCTTTCATTTCCTCGTTTTAATAGTGATAGTTGTTATTGTTCTATGGGTAATCAAGGGACTGGATTTTTGCTCAAATATTGACAATAATTTCTTCCTTTCTTTCTTATTGCCCCCTTCTGTTATTCCACCATCTGAATTCCCAGCCCCACCCTTGCCATTAGTAACCCTGATGGTTTTTTGTCAATTAGGGATGAAGTTGGTAAACCTGAAAAGCCAAGGAAGGACCGGTTCAATTCCTTCTTTACAGATCTGCGCACACTGCTGCAAACTCATGGTTATCCTGTGAAAGGAGACAAATCTAAAACATCGCAGCGCACCACTGCCCTCTCACAGAGGAAGGAAGGTTTGATTTGTGCGACCTGACCTACCCTTATAATTTTTCATTAACCACATTGAAAATTAGCTGTGGGTGGGATAACTGGGTCACTTACTTTAACTCAAATGTTCTTTGGGAAGGACTAATGATTAGAGGATCTCTTGAAGTATTTTCTAATACACAGAGAGTTTGTTTCTTTCCCTTGATGAGTTTGTTTCTGGTTGACACTTAAAAAGTTATTGAGGTTCATGCAAAAGTGGAACAAGGAAATGAAAATTAATAGAAGCATATGTGGGAAAGAATAATGCAAATTTCTGTATCTTAGTCACTTAAAGGCATATGGTAAATGTTGCTAAGGGAAGCATGGCCCTGAAGTTGTAAAATATTACCTGTAATACTTAAGTAAGTTTAACTCAAAACATCTGAGTGGGTCATGCCAATAAGCATATAATTATGCTGTAATAATCTCTTACCTTAAAATAAAGTATTTTTGACCCCATGACACCTCCAGCTATTGCCCTAATTCTGTGCACCCTTCACAGCAAAGCTTATTGAAATAATTTTGTAGGCCCTGTCTCCATTTCCTCATATCCCATTCTTTCCTCAACCCACTTCACTGAGGCTGTAGCTTCTACCGTTCCACTACAACTACTTTTGTCAGGAATAACAGTGACCTCCACATTGCTGAATTATTTGGTCCTTTAACTGCCTTCATCTTTCTTGACTTTTTGAAAACATTGGACAAGTTACCACTCCCTCCTTCTTGAAACATTTTTCTCTCAGCTTCCAGGACAACATACTCCCTGGGTTTCTCTCTTAGCTCATTGGCCTCTCCTTCTCTGTCTTTTTTTATGCTACCTCTTCCTCCCCTTCCAACTTCTAAACATTGGTATGCTCCAGCAGTCTGTAAGATACAAAAGGACAGTCACCTTATTTGTCTTGTTCATACTGTATCTTGAGCCTGTAAAACAGAGTCTGACACATAGCAGGATCTCTGTAAATATTTTAAAAGTAAATGAATAAATGAGGTTCAGTTTAACAATAACTACTGAGTCCTTACTGTGACTTAAATATCACGCTAGACACTGGGGATATAATGAAGAATTGGATATGGTGCACATCCTAGAGACAAAATAAGAACAAGTTCATGTGTAATAGTGAAGTAAAAAATTTCTTTATAATTTATTGATAAAATATGTTGGTTGTCCTTTCTTGGCAACATATGGGCTCTGTTGTCTATCTTTTTCATTTCTTTGGAATAAGTATAGGAGATGAAAGTCAGTAGGTGGAACTGACAATCAATGGGGAAATTACTTCAGAAATTGACTGTGGGGGAGTGTCATGGGTTCTTTCCTGAGTTTGAGGAGCTATGCCCAGAATTCAGTATCCAATCTGGGACAGTGGTTAGTATCATTGATCTGGAGGCAATTGTGCAGTTGTCATGGTTTAATTTTCATATTACTCCTGCTTTTCACCCAGTTACACACCCTCTTCATATTCCCTCTTCAGTAAGTTCTGGAGCTCCTCTGCTCAAGCATGACCTCCCCCTTACACAAATATACTCATTGGAAAGGATCTGATACTCATGCCCATTGAGAGATAGCAATAGGCATTTGCAAAATTATCCTTGTCAAGGGACTATACATTTTTGGTAGGGATCAAAGTTTATGCTATGGGTCTTTCATTTTTCTGTAAGGAGAAGGAACCAATGTATATTGAAGTGAAGCATTAAAATCACTTGAGATTGGACAGCTGTGTTAATGAAGTCTCTTTGCTAGTGAAGTTAGTAGAGCTGGTGGAATTGGGGAAGATATAGTGGGGAAGATGTTGATAGCAAAGGCTCTGAGTGAGCACAGGACCAGAAACAGTGTTCATTGGAAGAAATGGAAAATCTTAAAGAATGGAACAGGATGGATGGGAGATAGAACAGTGCAATAGCTTTTAAGAGATACAAGATAAGGCTTGAAGATATTCTAGTTAGGGGCCCTTGCTAAAATCTTAATTATATGGAACTAAAGAGTGAAATTCCAAATTTTAGTCAGAAGCTGGGAGTCTGAACTTGCCTATAGTCCTTGACCTTATCTGACAGATAATGGATACTGGGTTTTGGTAGAACCTAAGAGAAGGAAAGAACTTGAAGTTGAAAATAATGAAGTTGTTGTATAGGTCATAATGTGTGGAGTAGAAATTGAGTTGGATGATCTTCAAGGTCTTTTTCAATTCCAAACACTTCTGTGTTTATAATCATTTATAAGCAATTAGTTAGTCTACACCAGATCCTTCATTAGCACTCAGCATTTTCTCATGAGAGTCTTTTCTATAAAATTAATTATAACTTTGAAAAATCTAATACCCATAAGCTAATCATTTTAGTGTGACACTTTTTATCCTTTCTTCCTTTATCTGAAAAGGCAAAATCAATCCAGAAGGCTCTCAAGAGAAACCACGCTGGATTCCATCATTTCATACCTATGAAGACTTCAACCAAAAGACACTACAGGTAAGAGGACTTTTGTTCTTTGATTACTTCATATGTTGAATAATGCAATAGAAGATAAAGAATAGTGTTTTTCAAAGTGTGGCTAGGAGACCATATGTATCAGAATCACCTTTGGAGCTTGATAGAAGTACAGATTCCTGGGCCCTAACTTAAGCCATCTGAATTAGAATCTCAAACCTGGTAGGGCCAGGAGTTTTCAGTTCTCACAGGCTCCCCAGATGCTTCTTATGCCAACCAAATTTTGAGGCCTACTGATCTTTGAGTGACAATAAGCGCAAATAAATCTTTGCATAGGTTAGTGACAAGTTAGATGAATATCTGGTAGACTCATTCAACATAGATTGTTATACTCTAATGAATAAGACTTCAAGTCATTTTTTTTCCCTCAAGGACATCCGGTGTTTATGGTTCCTATCTCCAAGGAAACTGATTAGTTTCACTAAGTTCAAAGGCCACAGACTACACCCTGAAGGACCATAGTGTTTCAATCAGACAGATAGGGATACAAATTTTGCCTTTGTCACTTTCTCACTGTGTGTCTTGAGTAAGTTACCATCTCTGAGCTTTGATTTCTTTCTCTTTAAAATGGGAAAAAAATATTTCACTGAGTTGTAAGAATAAAGTAAAGTAAACATATTGTACAATTTCTAGTGAAGTGCTTGGCACATATTACATGCTCAGAAATTATGAGCTCAGGCCCTTTTCTCCTTTCGTACTGGCTGCCTACCCAGCATTGTGACCATTAGTAGTCATAATGGTGTCTGAGAAAGGCTCTGTGTGGGTGAATCTTTTCAAACGCATCCCAACGCTGGAAGCAAAATTCTGCTGACTGTAGAAGTGGAGTCATTTTTGAATATTCTCTACTTCATCTTTCTTCCTTTCAATCAACGAACCCCCTCACTTTTAAAGAGGTTTTGTTTTAGGGATCATATACATAAATATTTGCTATATAGAGAACTTAAAATGTGTTATACAAAATCCTGTTACTAATTTTATGAAACCAAATGCTCACTTGAAATCTTTTAGCTACCATCTAAAAGATTTCAATTATATCCTGCAGGAATAGTTATGTTCACAGCGACAGAATATATGGTATTAAACTTGAAGGAATCAGAATATTTGTAATTCCCTCCTCTTCACCTTTTGCCCTCCATTAGGCTTTAATAACTTCCCTGGAAAAGCGTGTTTTTTCGTGTAAAAAACAAGCTAGCTCAATCTGGCTAATCAGAGCTGACTTCAATCAGCGATATGGAAACAATCAGGGAATATGAGAAGAGGGATAGTAGAGGGCTCTTTTTCTCCACTTTCCAGTTTTAGTGTAGCTTTGGCCATTCTTTGGAAGCTTGAAAGAAAATGGAGTTTGGGAAATAAGGGGGCAGACGGGGCGAAGAGACAGACCTTTGTTTCTTAGAGCCTATATTCCAGAGCCATGACTTAGCTTTGGATGTTTCCTTCCTGTTTGCCACACTACTGGTCAAAGGTAACAGCCTCCTGATGTCTACGTAATAACCTACACAGTGTTCTCATATAGAGTAGCTGATTTCATCCTCACAACAAGCCTGTGATGAACTTAATAATGATGTTGATCCCTCTTGCTGTAGGAAAGAAGAGACCAAACCTGGGAGAGTTTGTGACTTGCCCAAATCTAAGAGCTGTTGTTGAGTAGCACAGCTGAGACACCATTTTTACCTCACACTACAACCCGTGGGAGTCCAAAGTAACTCAAAGCAAAACATCTCAGTAGGGAATTTGGTAATCAAAATGCCAAAGCAAGCAGGCATACAAAAAATGAGTAGAGGAACAAAACACCTTACCAGATCTGCCTAGATTCTTTTCCGAACTCAAATGTCTGGAAGGTGACTTCAGGCTCGTGGCAATTTTGGACTTCAGCTTTTGATGTCAGACAAATAGGAAATAGCAAATATTAAATTTAAAAAAGCTATTATTTTAAAATTTATCTTACAAGAATGTATATAACATATATTTACACTTAAAAGAATAGTACAGGTAACACTGAGCCTAAAAAATAGAGCATCACCAGATCCTTTGAAACCTCTTCATCATAATCTTCTTCTTTGCTTTTCTTTGTCTTTTTAGGACATATGTATGTATCTGTAAGTTATATATACTGTTTTGTTTTGCATGGTTTTCACCTTTATTTAAATGGAATTATATTGTATGTATTCTTCTGTGACTTTATGTTTTTGTTGGTTTCTTTTGCAGTTCTTCCATGACTTTGCATAGTGCATTCATTTTTGCTTCTATATTGCTGTTAGGACAAATTACACAATTACTATCCACTCTACTGTTGATGTACTCTTGGAATCTGTTTTAGCTCACAATCCTTAGAAAATAGAGACTGAAGCAAAACTTACATTCTGAGGTTTTAGTGGCATATGAAATCTCAGGCTAGTGAGGGTGAGGGGAAAAGAAAAGTAAGGCAGAGAAGGAGGAAAATGAAATATAAGGTGGTTTATTACCAAGCTGAACGTAGATTCACAAAAACACACAGCTGATTGCTCAGTCACTTTTAAACTGTGTAAAGCCACCATACTTTAGAATTGTCTGTGTGGTGGAGTAAGGGAAAAGATTATATCTATCAGTTACTTTCTATCTCTTGTCATTAGTCAAGAGTCACACACAGGATATTAACTACTCTATCCTTTGGGTTACCTGACCCTTCTGGGAACCCACTAGGGTACCCAGATCCCATGCCCTGAGGTAGATTATGTTATAGCTTTCATGAATCTAGTCACTTTGGATGGATACTGAAGTCCTTCCTGCTGGTAGTGATAGGAGACTAGGTAGGCGCTGCAAAAATGGAGCAAACATCCGTGGCTTGATGGGGGTGGGCAGGGAGGTATGAATCTTGAGGAAGCGCATAAACCAGGCCTGATACAGCTATAGTTTTTTTACTATGGCGAGCAGTGCTGGTTTGAACATTCTTGTCCATGTATTCTGTTTCACATGAGCAAGAGTGTTTTTAGGTGTATATCTAGGAGTGAGATTGTTACGGGGTAGAGTGAAGTGGTAGGGTGGCCCCCTTATCTGTATGATAATGACAAATTGCTTTTCAAGTGGCTGGTTTTCCCTGTGTATTTTACAGCTGATTTCTATGCCCAGTAGTAAATGGATGAGAAAGTTCTTGTTGCTCCACATCATCCTTGCTGATTTTTAAACTTTTGCTAATCTGGTGGGAAAGGAATGGCATCTTGTTTTATTACAAATGACAATGAATATCTTTCTACATGTTTTGAGGCTGTTTGTGTTTCTTCTATGAGATGCTTGTTTCTAGCCTTTGCTCAGTTTCTTATAGGATTGTTGTTCTTTTTTATTGTTCATATGGTGAAGACTTTTAAAATAGATTCTGGGAACTAATCACTTGCTATTTATGTGTTGTAAATTTCTTCTCCCAGTTTGTAGCTTGCCTTTTCACTTTTTAAGGTTACTTTTGACAAACAGAAATCATTAATTTTAAAGTAATTAAATTTATCAATCAAAGGGCATTTACTTTCTTGTTTAAGAAATTCTTACCTACAACAAGGTAAGAAATACATTTTCTTATATTTTCTTTTGAAGGCTTTGACATTTTATCTTTTATATTTAATGTCTAAATGCTTTTTCAGTTCATTTTTGTGTGTGGTATGTGTATGATGTGAGGGAGAAATATTATAAAGATGAAAAGAGAATATGTTAAACTAATGCTTCAATTCTTTAATGATTGTGAGATTGTTCATATTTTCTTTCTTTCTGAGTCACTTTTGGTAATTTATATTTGTCTAAGAACTTGTCTGTTCCATTGCTTTCAAGTTTATGGGCATAGAGTTGTTCATAATATTCTCTTGTTATCTTTGTAATGTCTGAAGCTTCTGTAATGATATCCACTTTTCAGTCCTAATATTGTTTGTGCATTTTGCCCTGTGATTTATCTTACCAGAGGTTTGTCAATTTTGTTGTTCTTTTCAAAGAACTGACTTTTAACTTTTTTGATTCTCTCCATGGTGTCTGTACTTTTTATTTCATTAATTTCTGCTCTTACTTTTTACTTTCTTCTAATTTTAGGGGGTTTATTCTTTTGTTCTCTACCTAAAAATTTGAAATTAGATATTTAGCTCATTGATTTGTAATCATTTCTCTTTTCTAATATATACATTTAAGGCTAAAGATTTCTAAGTATTGTTTTAGCTGCATTTCATAGTTTTTAAAAAATTATATTATGAATATGTTCTGATTTCCATTATGATTTCTTCTTTGGCCTGTTTTTTTTTTTTTTTTTTTTTTTTATTTTGGTAAGAGATCCATAACATGACATTTACCATTTTAACCATTTTTAAGTATAGAGTTCAGTGGCATTAAGTACATTCACACTGTGCAATCATCACCATCATCCATCTCCAGCTTTTTACAGCTTGCATAACTGAAACTCTGTCCCCATTAAACAATAGCTCCCCATTCCTACTCCCTGCAAGTCCCTGGCAACCACCATTTTACTTTCTGTATCTGTGAATTTGACTACCCTAGGAACCTCATATAAGTGGACTCATATAGTATTTGTCCTTTTGTGACTTGCTTATTTCACTCAGTATAATGTCTTCATGGTCGATCCATGTTGTAGCATGTGACAGAATTCCCTTCCTTTCTAAGGCTGAATAATAGTCCCTTGTATGTTATACCACATTTTGGTTATCCATTCATCTGTTGGACATTTGAATTGCTTCCACCTTTTGGTCATTGTGAGTAATGCTGCTGTGAACATAGGTGTACACATTTCTGTTTGAGTCCCTGCTTTTTCAGGTTTTTGGGTATATATCCAGAGGTGGAATTGCTGAATCATATTAGTTTGTGTAATTATTTGAATAACTGACATACAGCTTTCCATAGCAGCTTCGTCATTTTACGCTACCGCCAATGGTGCATAGAGGTTCCAGTTTCTTCACATCCTCTCCCAAACTTGTTATTCTTTGTTTTGTTTTGTTTTATAATCATAGCTATCCTAATGGCTTTGAGGAAGGATATCGTGACTTTATCCAGATATATAATCCTGCTCTCAATTATTCAGGCTTCTTGAATCTCAAGATTGGTGTATTTCATTACTTCTGGAAAATTTCTGACGTATGTCTCATTGAGTATTTCGTCTTCTCTGTTCTATTATCTCCTTCTTGGAACTCTGATATGACATATGTTGGACTTTCTCACTCTCTTCTCCATGAAATTTAATTTCTCTTCTTTTTCATTTGTATGTCTCCTTGTGTTGCATCTTGAGTTGTTTCTTCAGCTTTATCGTCCCAGTTCAAAATTGTTTTTTGCAGTTGTGGTCCAACATGGTATTCAACATATACATTGAGTTTCTAATTTTGATGATAATATCATTTGTATGCATTTTGTTTGTTTATGTTTCATATCTGGTCAGTTTTGAGTCTCGTATTCTTCATATTTTCATTACCCTTTGTTTACTTAAGTGTATTAAGCACATTTATTTTATATTGTGTATCTACTAATTTCAATATCTGCTATTTTTAAAATATGATTCTGCATTTTATTTCTATTGCCTCTTGTTCATACAGGTTTATCTCTTTCTGTGTTTGTTAATTTTTTACTATAAGCTCATATTATTTGTAACTTTATCTGCATGAATTCTTTGAGCCTTGGTTTTATAATAATTCTCCAGAAATGATTTCAATTTCTTTTTAGTAGACATCTGGGGTCAGGACCTCTTTAAACTAAATATCAGACTTGAGTTGTTGAGGTAGTGTCTGAATTCCAGCTCCAAATTTGTGTGAGTGTGGACTACTATTTAGTACCTCCTAGGGCAGGCTATTTTTTTCTTACTCCTCCCAGCGTTGAGGCTGAGGCAGGCACGCACATTCCCTATCTCCTTTGCTGGATAAGATTTTCATATTTTCCGGCTGAAGGTGTCACCCTTCAGGAGACCTGGCTTTATGCTGTAGCCTCAGCTTTGTTTTCTGTCCCTTAAGCTCTAGGCTGTTAGTGTTGGGCAGATATTCCCAAGGTAAAAACAGGCTCCAATGTTCCCTTATATGTTAATTCCCATGTTCTAGTCATTTCTCACATAAGGTTGGTTCCCTTACTTTATCATAATCTTGGTCCTATTTTGAAAAATAAGTTTTTATATATTTTATTCATCACTTTAGATGTTCTCTACCAGGAGGCATTTGTCTGGATATCTAATCCATTATATAGCAGGAAAGTGATGGAAATATCCATATTTATAAGTAGATAACTAAACTAACCACAAATGAAAGTGTCCTTAAAATATTCTTAGCATTTTTGAAATTAAATGTGCTTAAGATGGAACAACCTACACACGGAAATGAATCTCCCTAGCTTGTGTTGGAGAGTTTCTTGTTAATTGGGTGTATATTGAAATTTGTTTGTTTAAGTGACACATCATTTGATAAACATTTCATGCTTAAGGTTAAGTAGATTCTGTGTAGGAGGCAGAATAATGTAATTTTAATTAAGTCTGTGCCTACTTTATTGATATTAAGGACTGTAATACATTTTCAGTGTGCTGTTATAATTATCTATGCATTTAGAAATAAAGCTATCATTTTATTATTGTTCCATTATTTAACTACATTATTATTTTCTCTTCATTAGTCATTAGATGGCTTTATGATTATACTGAGCACAGATGGAGTGATCACTTTTGTGGCTGAAAACATCTCTTCTCTCCTTGGCCATTTACCAGTAAGTTCTTCCAGCTTTTGTGAAAGTGGATCATTCTTGTTTATCATTTAGGGGTTCATTATTTTATTTCAGGGGCATATAACTAATCAGAGAAGATGTTCTCAATGTTGTCAAAACGTGCCTCTGTTTTATTGCCATCTCCATTGGTTTCAGAATGCCATAGACTGGGTGGCTTATAAACCTACAGATTTACTTATCACAGTTTTGGCATTTGGGAAATCCAAGATCAAGGTGCCAACAGATTTGTTGTCTGGTGAGGGCTCACTGTCTGGTTCATGGCCACATTTTCACTGTAACCTCACATGGTAAGAGAGTCAAGGGAGATATTTGGGGTCTCTTTTCTAAGGACACCAAATCCCGTTCATGAGGGCTCTTCTCTCATGGCTTAATTACCTTTCAAAGGCCCCACTTCTTAATGTCATCACATTGAGGGTTAGGTTTCAATATATAAATTTGGAAGGAACACAAACATTCAGTCTATAGCAATTACTTCATATTCCACTTATGCATAAGTGTGAGGAGGTGCTACATAGATTACATTCACCAACAACAACTCTCCCCCTTGAAACCTCTGCCCCGCAACCTCTGGGGTGGTTGTGTTAATCATGTCTGGGTGGCTGTTTTCAGTGTATATCCCTCACTCCACAGAATTGCCTCGACTTGATAAACCTTGACCCAGAGATCTATAGCCCTCAAATTTAGAACATGGAAATTAATAGCAGCTTGGTTAGATTATTCTGTAGTTAAGCTGGAAGTGGATTTGAAGCTTATTCCACTAATTAAGCCATGCCAGCCAGCATGTTTCACAGCCTTCTTGGAAAACCACAGAGATTTTATACCCTTTTCTTTTTATTTACAGATGCTAGAATCTCTCTCTTCTATTTCTTTTAAAACAGTTTACATTTCCAAATTCAGCTTATATTGATAGACTACCAAAACAGCTGAATAAAATGCAAATACTAGTGATATTTATCGAATTGGACTTTAGAATATTTATGTCACAGAAGGGAAAGTATCTTATTAAATTTATATTAAAATGAAGAATATGTGAGTATGATCCATTACAGCTTAAATTTTATCATAATGAAGACCAGAAAACTACCTGGATTCTTGTGGCATCACATACTACTTAAACCAAATTGGTCATTCACTGAGACTGATAACTTTTTCTTAATATGTGAGGATTTTTTTATAGTGATGGTGTTAGTCATAATATTATCCTTGTTTCTTTATGTATTTGATTCAAAGTTTTCACTTTCTAGAGGCTCTTTCATCCTTCAACATTTGCAGTGTCTATCTCTCTCTTACACACACACACACACAGAATCACCATAAGGTAGAGATGTCTGGAACATGTACTACCAACCTTAAGCCATAGACTTGATTACCTGAGATTGGTGTACTTAAAAGTATAACTGTTACATATATACATAAACGTTAAATGGGAATGAAGTTATAAAACAGGATTAAAAAGGAATGTACCTGAAGCACAATTTAACACTTCCTCATTAAATCCTAACTGTTCTTAATTTTTAACCACAGGCAATCTTTTTCTCAGGCATTGATTAAAATTTCATTTTATAAGTCACCCATCTTATATTAAAATGTAGACAGAACCACTTCTAGAGTGTGCACTTGACACCAAGAATCTACAGTTTCAGTCAATACCAATTTGATGGTGAGTACAAGTGGGACCCATTCTTCAGGTCTTGTGTCACCTCACTTCGAATAATGGGCTCAAGCTTAATCCAGGATAATACAAGAGGTGCTAACTCACTGTCATTTCTTAAAATTGAGTAATATTCCATTGTGAACA
>CAUYRT010038831.1:0-41850 GCA_963574885.1 Lepilemur ruficaudatus
TTCTCCCTCCTTCTTCACTCCCAGTTCAGAGATAAAAAGGGACATTTTATAGTGATAAAAGAGTTAACCCATCGGGAAGTTATAAACATTATAAAGATATATGTAACCAACAATATTGCATTAAAATATATGAAACAAAAACTGACAGAAATGAAGGGAGAAATAGATGATTCAACAATACCAGCTGGAAGCTTCACAGTCTCACTTTCAATACAGGATTGAACAAGTGTACAGAAGATCAACAAGGAAATAGGAGACTTGAACAACACTATAAACCAAGTAACTTAACAGATATGTATAGAACACTCCACCCAGCAACAGTTGGATATACACTATTGTCAAATACATGTGGAACATTCTCCAGGACAGACCACGTGCTAGGCCATAAAACAAACCTCAGTAAATTAGAAGAATAAAAATAATAAAATTTATGTTCTCTGACCACAATGGAATAAAACTGAACATCACAAACAGGAAAAATTTGATAACTGATGTGTCAAAGGAAAAATCAAAAGGGAAATCAGAAAAAAAAAAACTACAGAACACTGTGGTAAATGCAAGAATGGAAGCTAGCAAGGAGCTGAAAGAGCATATAGAGAGTGAACACTAATTCTTCTGGGGAAAACGCAAGAAGGCTCTGCAGAGCAGAGGAAGTAACATTTAGATGGCAAAGGCAAGGGGAAAGAAAAACACAAAGAAGCGTACCAAAGGAGAGAAGTACTGAAGTCAATGACACATTGTGGAATGGTGAGCAGTTCACAGTGGCTGGAGTGTGGGGCACGTGGTAGGAGGACGTCAGTGGAGGAAGATGACACTGGAAAGGGAGGTTAGGGCCAGATTGTCAATGACCAGGGACACTATCCCAAGGGGTATAGACTTTATGTGGGGTAATAAGATCCAAAAATAAGACCCATTAAAGTTGTAAAAAGAGAAGCGACAGGATACAATTTGCATATTATACCATATTCTGTCTCACAGAGAAACTGTGCTCCACAGTAAAAGAACCTGGTAACTAACAGGAATTCCTGAGCTTGTCTTACAGGACTGCAGATAAGGACACAGCTTGTCAAAACCTGCCTCTGCTTGCAAAACAAAAAAAGTGGTGGAAACTGGCTAGAACCAATATGGCTGACTCGAGTTTGCACAAAATAGACTCACTCACCCCATGGGTGACCTTTTGATGTTACAGCCCGAATTTCCACTGCATGTTTCATACCAACTCCCCTGAATTTCCACAGGCAACCTATGAAGAGACATGAAGAGGCAACTGCATGTGCTAAGGGACTTTCCAAATTTCCCCTTTCCTTCCACCAATCACTTATTAATCCTTAAACTTTAGTCTCCAAATCCTCCCTATAAATATACCACTTCTAGGCTGATAGGGGAGACATATTTCAGCTAGCCTCCTGTCTCCTTGCATGACTGCCCCGTAATAAACCTTTCTCACTGCAAAAGACCAGTGCTTTGGTGTTTGGCTTTCCATCATGTACAGGTAAATGGTCTCTATTTGGTTTGATAACAACAGTACTCATTTTCTCCTCAGTATATAACACAAGTTTTTCAAGTCAGGTAAAATACCCTGTACCTCCTACAGCCCTGCCACAGTTATTGGCACAATGTTGGAGACACTGCAGTGAACGATCTAAATAAAAGAGTTATTTTTTTGCTGCACAAATGGTGTAAAACTTCCCGAGCTATTGTGTCCATAAACTAAAGAATTACTCTTTTATTTTACAAATTCAGTTAGTCTTGCTGACTATTCAATATAATTGAACTGATTACAACTGAATTGTATTCCCTTACCCTTTAATGCCACTGGGGAAAAAAGTCTTAACATCCTCTTTTCTTACTTACATGTAGTAATTTTTAAAGCAACAAGTCATAACAGGGAATGAGACCAAGTAAGACAACAGAATATTTGTTAACGTTGTTTATATTCATGAGAAGGTAAAACCCATCTGCATCTAAAGATCATAATAAAATCTGCAACACAGCAATGTGCCAGGTATTAAAGTTTATTGTAACTAAACTAGAAAAATTTGTAATGAAATAAAAGCACAATGATTTAGAATTCTAGCAGCAAATTCAACCTGAAAGCATAAAGCCTTACCACTCTATGGTAAGACTATCTCCCCCTTCTCCTGAGACACTAAAATGATGCACATGGGGTAAGGGAGCATAGGAAATGCGTAAAAAGACAACAGAGCAGAAGGGGCCACCCAGTTGAGTTATAAAGATGAAAGTTTTGACTCAATCATGTTGTTTTCATAATTTTCTGAAGCAAAACTTGATCACTTGAAAACAAATGCAGATAAAGCAGATGGCTGAAGCAGTCCAGGGTTAACAGATAAGTACCGGGAACACCAAAAAGGAATGAACCTTCAAAATTGCTAGTAAAGGCACTGGGACAATTGCTCACTGTGGTGGTCAGGCAAGTGAAGACCAGGTGTGAACAGAGAGAATAGGAGTTAAGAAATAGGAAAAAAAAAAAAAAAAAGAGTATGTAGTTTATGGAAAGGAAATTTGAAGGGAAATTCGAGATTCTTGGAAATGGAACAGTTTGCAGAAGTACATGTGGGAAACTCGTAGTGATGACGGCTTTGCTTAAAGGTAGCAAGAGTGAAGAGGAATTAGAGCTGAGAGTGACTGTGAACCTGAGGCATTAAAATTCTCACAAGAAAAGTACCAGGCACTGAGAGCAACAAGAAAACCGAATACAATGCTGCCATTGAGGAAAGAGGGATAATGCCCAGAAGGACAGAAAACAGCAGAAATGAGGCTGGGGAGAATGGGAATTCACAGATGGAGAAGCATTACCATAAGAGAAATTGTTGAACTATTTTGCAGAACAATGCTCTGGAAATCATAATGGGTAAGGAAAAAATACGACAAACCTCTCCTCTATTTTTATGGGAAGCAAAGGGAATAGGAAAAGTGGCCTCCACTGAGGAGTTTTGAGAGGAGTAGTCGAGATCAAAGGTCAGAAGGTACACGATAATCATTAAGGTGGAGCAGATTCTTCCTTGGCTTATATACATAGAAATCTAGCCATATTTACTCAATTGGTGATGTTCCACCTAAAGACTATTAAGGAGACATTCTGGAAAAAAAAAATAATGCCACATATTATTCTAAAACTAGAATTCAAGTTCAGCTAGCTTCAGGAAAATAATATAATTTAGATCAATGCTTGTGACTTTAAGGTTCATAGAAGTCACATGGATATCTAGAGAAAATGTAGATTCTGATTCAATAGATTAGGGACTAGGCATAAGATGCTGGATTTTGAACAAGCTCCTAGGTGACATTGATGCTGCTGGTATACAAACCACTAAGAGTAACAAGAACCTAGATTTCAGTACCTTCCTGACAGCATAATGTGTCTATGCCTTAGAGGAAGGCTCCTCAAACTTTGATGTGCATATAAATCACTGAGGGATTTTGTTTAAATGTATATTATGGTTCAGCAGGTCTAAAGTAGAACCGAATATTCCACATTTCTCATTATCCCTAGTGTACAGATGCTGCTACTTTATAACCCACACTATGAGTAGCAAGGGATTACAGTGCATACAACTAAACCACATTTTGCCTACCATAATATATGCGGGCAGGATATATTTCCTATTGTCAAAATCAACTGGATAAAGCAATACAGACCCAGAGTTTCTCCTGACATTTTTTCAAACAGTCAAATGTTTGCCAAAAAAAGTTTAATCACTAAAATAAAATTATTTGCCCAATTATAGACTGCATGGATAAGACATGACCATAAAAGAACCTCACCATGTTCCCGGAAACTGCCTAACTTTGTAAAAATATCAGTAGAGCACTATCCATTTAACTATCAGTGAAACTTAAAGCCAAGAAACCATTTGCGAAAACCAAATGAAGCAATTACTTTAAGAATTTACAAACAGTCCACATTTTCTAGCTTGCTGTAAATTCTCACAGGTATACTGAGAATTTCTTCTCATTTACAAAGTAATAGGAGGCAAAAGAATAGGATATTAAATAAATTTATACCCAAATTTATGATAAATAAATACATAAGCATAACATAAAAATAATCAGAAATACATTTTTCCTATTAGTAAGTGTGATGCACTACCATAGTGCCTAAGTGCACATACCCTGTGGTGGGAAAGACCAATGGCATCTATAAGAAAACATGACATATGATTAACATATTTGAATTTTTCAAAGGAGTGTCCATAGACTGAGAAACAGCTGTTCAAGTTTTATACAAAAAAGATTTCTTAAAAAAAGTTAATAGGAAATTGGCAGTCTTTGAGAGCATGCAATTAAGCAATGGCTTTACCTAGTGTTATTCAGGGTGGCCAGGATATAGTTCATCATAATCAGTATGATGAAATAAAATAGGTTCAGAGTGTTTTAAAAAATTCTACAAAAAATCCACAATAATTCACTTAACATTTGCCGAATTTTTATATTGGTCACAAACACCTAATTAATTTAGGGAGAAGAAAAAAGGCAGTTATGAACAGGAACGTCTCTAATAAAAGAAGTTTAAACAAGTATTTCTCAGAGGCCCTAGGACAGTGCTTATTTAACATGTTTGTAAAGAAGTCCAGAGTGAAATCTCTAGCTTCATCATGACAATGAGCTCTGTGAGCCATAAAAGTTCAAGGAGCTTTTGATATACTGCAAAACTGTGCATCTTATAGTTAGACAGAAGACTGCAAATACAGAAAAACACTCTACCAGGCATTGGAGAAAGTCAAATAAAATGCATCCCTGGCCTTCAAGGAGCCCAAGGTCAAGTCTACCAGAAAGGGAGAAATGTAAATCAATACCTGCAATCAGTGAAACAAGGACCGATGAGGCCTTATGTCTAGAGTCCAGAGCCACAGGGATACAATGACTACGTAGAGGATCAAGAAGGGCTTCTCCAGTGACTGAGAGCATCATAAAGGATGGAAAGGAATTTGCATAAACAGCATCATGCAATAACGCCTTGTAGAGACAGGCAATGGCTCACCCTGTGACATGAAACAGTGTGAGTTATGAAGAGGAAGTGAAGGAAAAAAAGGCTGGAAAGGCCATCAGAATGCAGGTTGCAGAGGGCCTTTAGTACCATGGCACAGCCTAATGAATGACCTCAAAGTCCTATAATCATCGAAATAAGACGCGCTTTGAGGAAAACAAAAACAATAAATAATCAGAAATCATCATTTACAAAACTACAAGTAATGTTTCCTTGGAAAGAACTAACTGAACTTGACAGGGTTCAAAGGAAAGATTTTGGCTTTTAAAATGATCAGAAAATGAAGGAAGAGATTAATATATCAAGACAAACTTTAAACACAAACAAACCGGCAAGATAAAAAGGCTGGATAGACAGGTTCCACATGAAGTAAACAAGCATCAGAAGAGAAATTGTCATTAAGGTTGCCTTTCTTTGCTGTCACAACATAAAGGCTAACCATTTCTATACAATATTGTGACATGTGATGAAAAATGGATTCTTTTTGACAATCACAAGCATTTGGCACAATGGCTGGATAAAGATGTAGTGCCAGAGTACAGTCCAAAACTGACTATTCATCAAAAAAAGCTAATGATGTCTGTTTGGTGGTCCAACCCTGGTATATCCTTTACAGCTTCATGAGACCTGGTCAATCAGTTACAGCAGAAGTCTACTGCAACTAACTGGATGAAATGCTGAGGATGCGTGTGACTAAGCAGCAGAGATCAGTTAATAGACACAGGTCAATCCTCTTCAAGACAACACTCGACCACTTGTCACACAAACAAGGCTGCTCAAACTGCAGAGCCTGGACTCGAGCACTCTTTGTCATCCACTGTATTCATCAGACCTTGCACCAACGAACTACCACTTCCTTCCAGGCTTTGGACCACATCTTGCAAGGAAAAATATTCAATTCTCTACAAACTGTAGAAAACACCTTTCATGATTTCATTGCCACTCGCTCTCCAGGATTCTTTGCTGCTGACACAAACCAGCTACCGTTAAGATGGCAAAACTATGTGGATAGTTTAAGCACATACTTTGATTAATTGTACTGCTTCTTGTTTGATATATAAAAAACCAAACTTTTGATTGGAAATTGGACATTTCATATTTAATGACCTAATAATTATAAAGGCCATGTGAATTGGAATTTGGTTAATGAACATATTACCTATTAGCACAGTTAACTATTGATATTCTCACTGTGGAAAGCAATATGGAGATACCTTCAAGCGATACAAGTACATCTACCATTTGATCCAGCAATCCCATTACTGGGCATCTGCCCAAAAGAACAAAAGACACTCTATAAAAAAGACACCTGCACTCGAATGTTTATAGCAGCACAATTCACAATTGCAAAGATGTGGAAACAACCCAAGTGCCCATCAATACATGAGTGGATTCAGAAAATTTGGTATGTCTATACCATGGAGTACTATCCAGCTATAAGAAATAACGGTGATATAGCACCTCTTGTATTTTTCTGGATAGAGCTGGAATGCATCCTACTAAGTGAAGTATTTCAAGAATGGAAAAACAAGCACCATATGTACTCACCAACTAATTGGTATTAAGTGATCAACACCTAAGTGGACATATAGGAGTAACATTTATCGGGCGTCAGGCAAATGGGTGGGGGGAGGAGGGGATGGGTATATACATACATAATGAGTGCGATGTGCACCATCTGGGGGATGGACACACTTGAAACTCTGACTCTGGAGGGCAAGGGGGGGAAGGGCAACACACGTAACCATTTGTACCCCCACAATATGCTGAAATAAAAAAGAAAGAAAGAAAAAAAAAGAATGAAAGAATGAGCTTATCTGTGGTCTTTAATTGTGCCAGAATTCCATGAAAAGAAAGAAATAAGTGTTGCTTAGATTTATCTTCCTGATTCTGAAGCTACTGCCACTGTAGCTACCACTGTCTTGCTTCTACTGGATAAACAAAACAGTAATGCTATCTCTCAACCCACTGGACTTCTCCAGCACACATTCGTGGACACATAAGCAATCCAGAGCCTCTCTCTTTAAGAGTTGCTGTCCCAAAAGGGGGCTGCATTCTTCATCCCATTCTGCAGGGCCACTTGACATGGGGACCATTTCAAAGTGATGTAGGAGACTGATGGCACCCAAAGGAAAGACAGACTAGTATTAACAGCCATACCATATGGCCTTTATTTGGTTCCTGGACATTCACCCCTTGGGGAGAGAGTTAAGAGGGCTGCTTTTCAATAGGTGCAGCCTCTCTGCAGCCTTGGCCCTGTCTCTAGCTCTTACAGGGTGGGTAGCAAGCAAACTTTTCCAAAAGAAGGCTGTGTTTCCAGGTGCCAAAAATGCACTTGGCCATGGAGCTGTTGCAGAAGGCCCCTGGGGGAGCCTCTGTGTTTTTGCATGGTTGTGGGTTGCTAGGTCTGGGATAACCTGGGGCAGGCTGCATTGCTCACCAAATCCTTAAATGAAGTGCTTCGGAGAGGGAACGTGGGGTAAGCTCGCCTGGCTTCTCTGTCAGGGTTGGCGAAGCCAGCTACATAGCTGCCATGTCGAAGACCTCATTCAAGGTATGTCCAGCTGAAAACATGGAACAACTTGGTCAGACCAGATGGCTGGACCATGTGGGAGGCAGCCAGTCATCTACCAATGCTTGTTTAAGGTAATCTAAAACATTTTTTAATAACAATTTCATTAAATTTTTTTTCCCACCTGCTTCTAAATAGCAGTGAGGCCAAGTCCATGTAACTAGGGAGAATTTCATTACAGTGGAAACTGTCTTACACACGTTGTTTTCTTCCTTGGTCCAGTAACTGCACTCCCAAGAGAGATCGGGCTGGGACTTCCCAGAATGTACTGTATCAATGATGTCAGTGCCACCCTGGAGCCCCAGAGACCTCTAAATCCAATGTGATCTATAACGTGATCTGCTTCATTGCTAGAACAAGCAGAAGGCCCTTCCATAGTCCCAGGGAGAGAAAAGCTTGAGTCAGCATCCATCTGGGTGAGGCCCCTCCACCCAGTGAAGTGAACCTTCCCCTGTTTTGGATGGACGCCTCTGAAGCCACCAACATGCCTGACAGCAGCTCGCTGACACAGCATGCTTTCTTTGTTGGGCCTAGGGGGCTTGTCCTTTGGGGTTTCATATCTGGCCCCAACCAAACAGCTAGAGAAGTTTTTCTCCACAGTTACCTAGTGTGCCCTGGTGCACGTGGACATTAGGGTGTATTTAGCTGTCCATGCAAGAAAGTGGGGAAAATTATGTTATTTTACAGACTGGTTGCTCCATGCCCTTTCCCCCATTGGCCATAAAATTCTTTCAAGAGCAATTCAAATGACTTTCAAAGAAACCAATTTCTCTATAACCCTCTCCAACAGAAACTCCCTCCTCCCATTTCTCCAAGTGCCTCAAGACCTAAAGATAAGGTAGGCATCCTCTGTGCTTGGAATTACTAATTCTAAACAATTTCTACTTTCTCCTTCAAAAACCCAGTTTCTTTGAGGCTTGTGTGATCTTCCATGCCTCTATGCTGCTGACATTTGCTGACGTCCTGACAACAGGCCCCATTGGTTGAGGACTTTAGCACCTGTCTCACTGTTTTCTTCTCCGCCTCTCTTTCTGTCACCATTCTTGATAATTTCAACATCTACAAGGGTGGCTCATTCAGCTCCCTGCCTTCTCAGTTCTTTCAACTCTTTGCCAATGAGAGTCCTGCTTTAACCCCACCTTAGCCAACCTCCCATACTTGCACCCCTAGTAAAAGCTCCACTCCCCCAATCTGTTCCAAGCATTATGCCTGCTAGTCCCTCTAACTACAACCCCCTCTTCTTCTTCAGCTCAATTACCAGTACCTAGACTGTAACAGTGTCTCAATCTCATTGAGAATCCCCTCAATCCACACTCCACTGAGCAGGCTCTCTCTCTTTCTCTCTTCATCTCTCCCTCTTTTTCTCTCTCTCTTTCCCCCTGTCTCTTATTCCCTTCATTCCCTCCCCCTCTCTTTTCCCCTCCATCATCTTACATGGAAACACCATAACCTCATTTAAACCTCGCTATACATAAGCCCTATGCCTGCACCTAAGTAGCTTAATGTTGCTGGAGACAATCAAATGGCTGCACTGATTGGCTTGATTAGAATTTCAGAATCCCAAATCTCAAATGATCACTCGGCACATACCTAACACATTTCCTAGCAATTTCAGTCCACAACTCTCTGCAATGATTATTATATACCTTCTCCTCTTTCTTCACATTTTCATGCCTTCTTCTCTACCTCTCCCCCAACTCTCAGCTGATGGCCCTACTGGGAAAAAAGAGGAGCAAGAAGCCAGAGCCCTTTATCCACCCAGCACCAACATCTACGATGCCTTTGTCCATACCCACATTCTCTGCTCGCCTCCCTGTTACAGTGGAGGTTGTGCTCCTGCTCCTGCCCCCTGCCCTCCATTTGTGATCTGAGTCCCATCTCTTCACCATGGCAGGCACTTCGCTTCTGTATCATCAGTTTGTCTCACTCTGCTGCCTCGTTTTTGTCAGCACGTAAGCCTGTGCCACATCAGTGCTGCATGGCACGTTAGTCCACAAGGGGATGAGGAGGAGATAATACCAGAATGCAAGTCAGTGCATTGCTTCCTTCGTTGAGAAAAATCTTACTATGAAAAAATAGTGTCAACTGAACCAAGAATTTTGCTTATTGATGTTGTTGCTTATTGATGCTGGCTGGCTTTTGTCATTCGGGGCTCAGCTCCAATGTCACTGCCTCAGAGATGCTTCCATGACCATCCAATATAAAGTAGTCTGTTGGTTCTTGTCTTTCTTCTCTAGAATACCACTGTGCTATACATTCATCATAGCACTTGCTACTCTATGTTGGCTTCCTCATTTATTTATTTGTCTACTATGTTCTTCCCCAGGGCCTAATCTCCAGAATAATGTAATCCCCATGAAAGCAGGGACGTTGTGGGTATTCACAGGGCCTTGAATGGCAATTCTCAAAGTATAATCCATAGACATCTGATAAAACTATAAATATTTTCATAATAATACTATTTAATAAGACATTAGATGCCTTTTTCATTGTGTTGACATTTGCAATGATTGTGCAAATGCAATGGTGGGCAAAACTGCTGACTCCTTAGCACAAATCAAGCACTGGCACCAAACTGTGCAAATAATAATTACATTCTTCTTTTTCATGCTCTTGTAGAAAAGAAGTCAGTTTCGCTGAAGAATGCTCTTGATGAAGAAGTAAAAATTATTGTTTTAAAATTGTGACCCTTGAATGCACAGTTTTTAATATGCTATGTGATGAAAGGGAAGCTCCCTGCATAGCAAAGTACAATGATTGTCCTGAGGAAAAGTATCTGTGTGATTATTTGATTGTGAGCTACACTAGCTGCATTTTCATGAAATATCATTTTTACCTGAGAAGTGACTGACGGTCAAGTGATGGTTACTTAGATTTGGGTATCTGGAAGATATTTCTTCAAAAATAAATTAAAATATCATTTCAAAGTAAACGACTGACAATATAGTTGCCCACAATGAAATTCAAAATTTTGAGTGAAAATTAAAATTTTGGAAACCTTGTATCTGCCATCATTGGTTTGACAGCATCCTAATACTTAAAGCCTTTTCTGATGAATTTGATGGAGATATTAACAAATGTATCATTTTTTTGGATCTGATATATATGGTATAATGTGATGTGTCAACTTTTAGACTGTGTTAATAACTTAGTAAACCAATATTTTCCAAGTGAGCAATGCATGAGGTTACAAAATTATGCATAACTAAAGGATCTATTCTGACTTTAAGATAGACCAATGGATTTTATTTATTTTTTCTTTTTCTAGACCAATGGATTTTAATGTAAGAGTATAAAAAGTTAATTGATACAGTTTCAAATTCCTCATTGCAACTGAGTTTTAAGACCTTACTGCTAGCTGAATTTTATTTTGGCGTCAAAGAAGATTATCCACAATTATCTGAAAAGGCTATTAAAATAGTTTCCCCTTTCCAACTGCATAACTGTGTAAGGCCATATTTTCTTTATACACTTCAACCAAAACATATATCACAACATGATATATGATTCTTAATGCAGAATTTGAGAATCCAGCTGCCAGATGAAGCCAGATATTAAAGAAATCTTCAAAAATGTAAAACAATGTTACTCTTTTCATTAATTTTTTTGCTTTGAAAAATAAAGCTATTTTATAAAATTTATGAATAGTATTTATACTAACACATAATGGATTTATTATTATTTTAAAATAAACCAATCAATATTTAAAATTTCTTAGCTTTAATTTCTAAATCAGTAGATTTGATTAATATAACAATAAAACACATTAACAAAGGCTTTTTGAAGTCCTCAATAATTTTTAAGAATGTAACAAGATCCGGAGACCCAAAAGTTTGAGAACCATTGCCCTAGAATCAGTGCTGGTATAGAGTTGGCATTCAAAAACTACTTATTGAATGATTCCAATATTTATAAAAGGAAATAGATAATAAAAATATGCTCTCCATTGGATTATACACCATGTCTCTGCACATTACAAAAATATAACATTGTATTCATCTGTGTGAATAGGTATACTTTCATGGTGGCGAAACGTATATAGCTGTCAAAAAAGAAAGTATCAACAAGTTTAATGATCTTAAAAAGAAACCTCCATTTCCCATAGACAGTCAAAATCCTCAGGCATTTTTAGAATTCAGGAAGTCTGCGGGCTTAAAATTAGTTCTCATAGGCCTTGCTTTGCCCAGGAGTGTTCTTTACCTGTAGCCAAGGAACATTTAGGGGGAGGAAGAATTCCAGCACAGTCTCAGACAGCTAATGGATTGATACCTACGCTCTACCTGTCCGATTGCCCCGAAGACAGGGCGGGAAGTGCTCTTTGAACAGGAAGTCTGCTTTGGAAGCCCAGACTCTTGAAGTCTCTCTTCAATGGAGATGTATAAAACCAAATTCATAGTCAGAAGCACAAAGTTGACCCTCTTCCTCAAGCTCCCCTTCAAGCCAGGGCATGATGAGCAGAGAAAAGCAGAAAAACTAAAATGATCGACTCAACTGAGGACCCTTTGTCCATGCCAGTGTTACAAGGGCTAACATTAAGCAGCACTGAAGGGAACATTCTGAATATTGAGACTCGGAGGTGATGGTGGGGCTTTCTGCCCAACATTTTCTGGAGCTGGCCTGAGATTTTCAACAGCTTTAAAGCAGACGTACTCTATGGCTGGCCAGATTTTGAAGAATAGTCCTGACTGGCTTTTATAAGAAAAGTACAGGAGGTTTGCTTCAAGTCTGTAACAAGAAGATTGTTTATATCTGAATTACAGCAACATCTTGATTAAGTAGAACCAAAGTAACAAGAGCTACATTTAAAATAACAATTGAAGTGAGAAGAAAATCAAGTGACTTAAATAATGTAGTAAGGAGGAAAGGGTGACTTGCAGGGTGTCCAGGGTTAAACATCCTTTGAGCACAGTCTTCTGTCCTTTCAATGTTCAGTTGCACTTGATATAATAGCAACCACGGCTCAACGTAATGATTCAGAGACATCAAAGATTCAGGTGTTCACCAACTCCTCACGCATTTTAGGATATTAACAGACACAATTTATTATTAAAAAAAATTTGCATCATGGTGTGGGATAACTTGGAAGCCTATGAAGTTTTGCAAAGCTAGACAGCGGACTACTGCGATGGGTTCCCCTGGTGTGACACAGTCAAGTTGACATAAAATTAACCATCAGAGTGGGCGAAAGGATCATGTAGCAGAAGCTGGGTGGGGCTTTTAACCAGGAGGACCAAAGGAAGCCAATGGACGAAAGAGGGGAATAGACAATTTTTCCTTAGAATACTCTTCAAGTCAAAGAATAGTTAGCATTAGAAGCCAGCAACATGCCCAGTTTCCAGAAAATGAGAAACGTCACCCTAAAGACCAGGAATGTCCGAGGATACCATCCCTCGAGGACCCTGACTTTTCCCACTCTTCATGGGGTCACAGGAACCACCCCTTCCCCTCCATGTACCCAGGTGCCACTTTTCAGAGGAGTCACAGACATAATCAGAAAACTGAAAACTCTAAGACACTGAGCACTACCAAAGGGGACTATTCAGTAATCAAATATGACTCAAGTTTTAAAGTACATAGCTAGGACTGAAAGTTATTTTTCCCCTGCTATCACGAGGCAGATTAGAATTAGTTATAGATAAAATAATGAAATTGCATTTTCTCTGCAGATTCAAGGTGTTGGGTGAGGGAATTTGTGGCCAGCTACATATGAGGGTTCCACTAGGATTTCTAGGTCTGTGAGCATCCTGTGGCTGCATCTTGGGTAGATTAATAAATAGCTCAAACTAAACTCAAGAAGGCATGCCATGCCAAGGTCAGAAACAGATGTGGAATATTCCACAGAAGGAAGGAACAAGATAAGATATCATGCAGTCCTTTCTTAAATTCTGAAAGTTTTAAAAGACTAATTGTTCTTTCAGAAAAGAAAGACCAATTCCAGCTGAAACTCAGATCATTAATTCTTCTGACTTCTGAGAGATCTTGAAGAAAAGATGGAACTCCATACGATGGTCATAAAGCCCTCGAGAAGCAATGCAGACACCAGGGCTGTTGAAGAAGTCCCTGGGAGGCAGAGTGACAGCCACTCCGGTCCTGCAAGAGCCAGCTCACCTAGTACTACTGTGTCTCCCAAGCCAGGAAGGCAGGAGCCCAGGTAATAATTTGAAGAGTTTGGGAAGGAAACATGATGGATAATTGAGTGGAATTATCAGCTGATACTTGCTGTAACAATCCAGCTGCTCATTCCCAACTATATAGGACCCACTTGTGACTTAGTTCTGCACAGGGACACCATCTGCTCCAGTGACTGAGTTCCTTGGGGAAGTCATATAGCCAATGTTAGATTGAGTGACGACCCCTAGTGGTAGGAGGTGAGATTTCACCAATACCGAAGGTTACCAGGGCAGAAGCGGAGAGGAGTTGGAGGGTGGAGAGAAAAATAGATTGAGATAGAGACCTGAGCCAAACCCACTTAAATAGGGTGGCCCTTGGATGTAAGTAAGACTTATCTATGGGTATGCAAACTCTTACTACGGAGAAAGTGAAATAGGGACAATAATACGCTTTACTTTTTGCTTTTCCCAGTCTGGACATGGCTAGCATATCAATCTGCAGAGAGGAGAAAGTAGGAATGCTGCAATTAGAATGCATATTAATAATTTTCAAAGTTGGTCTCCATTGTAATAGCCTCTCTATCACTCACTTGCATAGCAATGTGCTTTCTAGAGTGTGGAAGAGACAGCATCTGGGTCTCCGCTATGAATTATACACATCCTACAGTGGATCTCCATCTCACAGTGCTTTATCTTGGCACATTTTGGGGCTTCTGTTAAAAATGTAAGTGACACCCACCATGTGTGCATTGCCAGGACAAAGATCGAGAGCTGCTTTAGACAATGAACCGTAGTTTGGGTAATAAGCAACTTGGAGGGGTGCTGGGGCTGGGAAGCAGGGGGTCCTGAACCTGAGCTGTGTGATCTTGGGCAAGTTGCTTCACTTCTCTGAGCTAAAGTTCTCCCTTCTGTGGAGGGAGATAGTTGAAGGTGATTTCTACAAGAAATTCCAGAAGGAACAATCACAAACTCTTCCGTGCCTCAGGACACAGGGCTGAGTCCCCTCACCAGCCTCTGAGTGTGCCAGGCTAGACACATTAGTGTGCACAACGGCCTCTTGGCCTGCCGCAGGGACCCGAAAAGGGCTGCACTGAGGCTGCAGAGGATCATTTTGGAGGAGAGTCACTTTGGTTACATTGTCTTGACGTTCCCTTTCTTCTCTAGCTTCTTATTCCCTTCCCCACTGCCCCACAAACACCATGAAACACTCAAGATGCTCTCCGTTATCAGAAATGCTTCCAGATAAACCAGTACCAGCAATTTATCCCTTGGTGTGAATTTATGCCAAAAATCACCACCTTTAAGGAGTCATTGGGACCCTTCCCACTGCATGATTGCCCCTTGTAACAGTATGCTTTCAAGTTCTGTGACAGCTTATATTCTGTTCCCTCTGCCCAACACATATCCCCCTGCTGCCCCTCACCAAGCCTCCAATCTCATCTTCTAAGGCACCCTAAATAGACGTCACCTTCTCTATATAGGCTTTGAGGCCTTGACCCCAAGGCTGAGTTTTTACTCATCCCCTGGGCTCTGGCAGCATTTAGGAACGTGCCAACTCCCCTCACGGCTCTCTGACTCCAGCCAGACCTTCCCCTGGCCGCCTCCTTCAAATGCATCCTCCTTCCAAATGCCACCTCCTCAGAGAGGCCTTCTCTGGGCAGCCTGAACTTCAAGTCCCCTCTTGCAGTCATTCACTGACCCTACTTTGATTTCTTCATAGCACCCGTGGCTCTCCTCGGTTGTTATAATATGTTGACGTATTTGTTTCATGTTTATTGTCTGTCTTTCCCCATGAAGCTCGAAGCTCCTCCCCAAGGAAACTTGTCTCATTCTCTGCGGTTTCCCTGGCACCTAGAACAGAGCCTGGTATGTTGTTAGAGCTGATAACTGTCGTCAAATGAAAGACTCATGCATTCCTCGAGTGCTTGTCATGCTGTGCCACGTGGGATGTGTTCACTGGTGTCTCTCTCTCCTCCTTGGACTCACATTCCATTGTGTTTTCAGCAGTAATTGGGTACTTGGTACATATTAAGAGTGTATCAGATATCTGATGAAGGAATATATGAATAGTAAGACTCTTTTCTTCCTGTATCAAGAGTTTTGTCTGATCTTATTAATAAGTATATGAGGGTGGATGAAGAAGAAGCTACTCTAATATCCATGCAAAAGTTGACCCAGAGAGTACTATCTGCTCTTTCCTTGAGCAGTGCGGGTGGCTTGGGGCCAGAAGCGGTACTGAAAATATATAACAACTGCTATGGTGGTGTCCACCTGTCAGTTCTGATGCCAGTGGTAGACTACAGCTGGCCTCTGGGCCAGCCATCAGCCCTTCAGTGGCTGGATTCTAGGATGCTCTAGGGGCACCAGGAGAGAGACTGGAGTCATAAGGGCTCATGCAGAAAGTTTAGAGCAGCTGCTTTTACCAAGATGTTCAGACGTACGTAAACATTTTCACAACTGCTTCATCTCTATCCTGGCTCCTGGCTGCATCTTAGCCCTGCCTGGTGCCCTTGGAGGGAAGAGCACCCTCCCAGGAGAGGGTTCGCAGACATGGCCCTGGGGCTCAGCCCTGCAGGCACACACAGCAAGAGCAGCACATCTGGCAAAGCACAAGGCAGGCAGGGATGGGGTGTCCCACCCTGCACTTACAGTTCAAGGGAGTGCTTCAGGGACGAGGGGTGTTGGATGTACTGGATGTTCTGGGAGACCCAAAGAGAGAGGCTGGCAAGGAAGTCCTGCGCTGACAGCAGTGCTGCAGTGGGTCACACAGAAAAGTCTGTTCTGTCTGCATGTAGAGAAGAGAATGAGCCAGATCTCTGACACAGCATCCCAGGCCACCACTGGGATCTGCCAGATCTGCTGGGACAACCCCTCGCTGTAAGGGTGGGTTTTAAGGCCCAGGGAAGAGAGAGGGTAGCGAAGTGTCAACTAGAATCCAATCTTCACTGTGGAGATTAAGAGCACAGGCTTTGCTCTGTGGCCCGCATTCTGGTTCTGCTTCATGGTGACCGCGTGTCACTGAGAAATCCCTTCTATCTCGCTAAGCCTCAGTCGCCTTGTCTGTAAAATAAGAGCAGCTGTATCTGCCTCATGTAATTCTTGGGAAACCCTAAGCAGGGTGCCTGGCACACCATAAAGACTCAGAGAATGTTCTTGGAAGGCAGCTATGCTCACCACTATACCACCAACGCAAGAGAATGTTCTTTATCACGGATATGACGACTATATCACGGATATGACGACTGTTACTATCTCCTTTCTAACTTCAGAATATTGTGGTTGGCTCAATCCAAGTTTAAATGCTGAATGCTGGATTTACTCAGTGAGACCTCAGACCCGAATCTTTGCCTCTCCATCTTCCGAACCCTATTTCTACCCCAGCCACACACAGATTTGCCACCAAACTTCGGAAAGGACAGCTGACTGGACCAGGATGGCTACAGTTACCTAGAGTCAGTAGATCTGTAACAGTGCTGGGAGGAAAAGTTTCTCCTTTGAGCAGTTTTCTGATGAAATAGAGGTTCACCAGAGAAACCCTCTGCGATTAGCCCTACTGACGGTCCTGCCAGCAGATCTGAGACTCCTCCCTGCTTTGGTGAAGTCCCGGATGAGGAATGCAGCTGAACTGAGCTGATTCTGAGTGTGTGGTGTGCAAGGGTGGCTGCTCTGAACCTAAATTATTACCATTCCATCAAATGGTCGCTCAGGTTGGGCCTGTAGATGAGATCCCAGGAACAAGAATGCCGGGAGACTGACTTAAACATTGTTTACCAAACCCTGACACCATGGTCCCTTGCCCTTTTTGTCTATAGCCTAAAGGTGAAGAAAAAAAAGAAAAGAGATGTCTAGTTAACTAAAGGCTATTTATTGCTCATTGGGTTTTAGTTAATGAAGAGGTGTACTGTTGTTCACACCAGCCAAACTGCTCCTTTGCCTCCTGTGTCTGAATTAACCTGAAAGAAGGCAAGAGAGTCTATTTTTTTTCCCACTTGATTTTCAACATGTGTGTTCACCTGACTCTCAGTGACCTGAGAACCCCACCCTCTGTGTCTGTACCTAAGGCTCTGGGTGAGATTCTAGAGTCCACCTAAACATTAGCATTCTGGAACTCTAGCTAACAGGTAGGTGAAGGTTCCTATTGTTCAGTTATGCAGTTTTCCATGTTGCTGCCAAAGGCCCTTCCCACTTGCCAAAGAGGATCTATGTGGACTGATATTTTATGACAGACACCAGAAGAAGGAAGGCAGGGAAGAGGCAAGGTGGCAGGAGGACAAGGAGGGCCAGAGGCACGAGGAGAGGGTGACGGTCCTCGGGCAGGAATGACAGGAGCACTTGGCTGCAGAGAGCTTGCAGCGCGAGCTCAAGCTTTCACTCTTGGCCTAAGAAAACCCTCGCAGGGGCCTAAATACAACTTTTAACTTAAAAAACTTGGGCAGTAATGAGTTCCAGCTGTGTGGCAGAGCAAATTCCCAATTCCAAATAGTTTCCCTAGAAAGAAACAATTGTGTCTGTCCCTGCCTCCTTAACTCTTTCATCCCTGAGAAGGAGACACGCTCGAGCCTGTTCTTTGGTCCGTGGGAGGTGGAATAGGAAGAGTGGCCTTTGCAAGCTGGGCCTGGAGCAGGTCCCCGGGGCCTCCCCTGTCCAGATCAGATCCCTGAGATGGGCCACGGTTCTGCCTCCTCTGCTTCTCCTACACCCTCTGCATTACAGCCATCATCTAAATCAGCGGTTGGGAAACTGGAGACCCCTGGCCAAGGCCTGCCTGTGTTTTTTGCCTGTTGCTTTTTGCCTGTGTTTGTAAATAAAGCGTTACTGGCTCACAGTCACACCTGTTCACTCAGGTATTGTCCACGGCTGCTTTCGCGCCACAAGGCAGGCATTGAGCAGTTGTGACTGAGAGAATATGGCCTGCAAAGCCTGAAACACTTATGGCCGAGTCCTCTGCAGCACACGTTTGTACAGCCCTGACCTAAGTAAAATTCAAGGTTACTGGGGGCTTGTCTATCTCTATCAGTGAGACCCATAATCCCAACCAAATCCAAATCCCAAATCCATGGATATTGACAAGCCACATTACTCCAAATGTCTATACACCCGTGAGACACGGGCAAGAGATTCTGATGAACATCTGGAGGCTTCACCAATGGCGGTTTTCTGGATGCTCATATCTAGTTGCTCCACTTGTAGCCATTGCAGGCCCAAAAGACTACCCCCCCCCATGTTTTTCTCTGAAGTTTGCCACTACACAACCAGGGTACTACATTCCAGACTGATAGGTGTAGGGAGGTGGCAATAATGAAGACAGTGAACATGATGTGCTGAATGATGATGTTGAAAATGTGCCTGTGTTGGGTCTCTAGAACTGCTGTCGAAGGTGGGGCCAGGTACAGAATTCTGGCTGGGGCTGGCCTTCTTCCCTGCCTCCTTCCACATATGAGAAGCATGTGTCACTGAGCAGAAGTCCCCTCTCCTATACAGCTTTGCCCTTATCCCTACAAACTGGGGCTCATCACAATGCTAGATGTCGTTTTGTTTTATCTGGTTCCACCTGCATTTATTTCTACCCATTTTACGCTCACCTCTGGATGTCAGGGTCTGTAAGCCAGGGAACTACATATTCCAGGCTCTTTTGCCTTCAGGGTTGTCTAAATGTGATTTAGTCTAAACGTGATTTACAGTTTGCCAGTGAGCTGCACTAGTGTAAGATGTGGAAGTGGAATAGAGACCAATGCCATTATTTCCTTCTGGAAGGAGCAGCACATGACGCCATGCAGACAGGTTTTCTAAGGCTCACCTGAAATTCACCTGCCTGAGGAAATAACAGGCTCCTGAGCTCTGGAGAGCTTCAAAAGTTTTACAGCTTTGTAACCACAGCTTAAAAGCTAATGGTAATCCCCCTCACTTGCCCTCTTAGCCTTCTCAATAATTTGTAAGGACTTATTACTCAGTGTTAAATCCCTTCTTGCTTGACAATCCTAGAGTGATTATTTTATTGGCTGAACTGCCTGATAAAATGCAGCCACTAACCACTGTGTGACATCAGGCAAGTGACTTCCCTGTTCTGGGCCTCAGCTTCTTCTCTGTCAAATGACAGTTCGGAGGAGATGACCTGTAAGTTTTCTTCTAGTTTTAAGATCAGTAAAATTCCGTGAAATTCTAAGCTCTCTCTGATAGGCTTGTTAGGAGACAAAGAAGGCTGGGGGGAGGGACGCTGCCTTCTAAGAATCCAGGTGTGTTCTGCAGCTGAGAGATGTGGTCCTTTGAGCAGCCATGAAATTTGTCTGGTGGCTGAAAGGCATCCAGGCTCTGCTTACAGGCATGGGTTTGATAGAGGCCACTCGGTCTCTGGTAGAAAGGATACTGGCTGCATTTTCACTCCATTGTGACAAAGGACCTCACCTCACCCAGGAGATTTTCTTGAGATCTCCACCCACAAGTTGCCACTTCAATGGGCCCCAGTTATTTCCAACCATAGGTAACTGCATTGCCTTGCCGTAAGTGCTTCCTCCAGAGCCGAGAAAGGCCAATCTTGCCATATGCAAGGAAGCCTGGAACAGCCAGAGCATTAATACCTTCAAACAATGCCTGATAGGGTAGTGTGCAAATTCCCTGGCTCTCTAGTCCCTGGGTGGGATAACTCAGAGAAGGTGGCTTATTTTCCATGTCATCTTTCAGAGATTTCACCTGGGACTAAGGCTAGGTTGCCCACGGTGGTAACTAGCTTAGATTTATGGCTCTTCATTGGCTGTCTTCATTTCCCAGAATTTCTTTCCAAATAAAATACCTGCGCTTGGATTCTTGCTCAGGGCCTGCTTCTGAGGAAACTCAAACTAAGGTAGTTGGTTTGCCAAATGCTTTTCTTCATGACAGCTGGTTCCATCCAGGGGCTTGAGATAGTGGGAATGTTTACAGTTAAAGAGGGAAAGTAAATTCTGGAGTTAGAGTTAAAGAGCAGCCTGTGTCAGGGGCCATGGCAACTCACGTGGGGGTCCTGGGCACTGAGGAAGAGCCAGTGAGAGCAGGAAGCAGGGTGAAGAACACAGGACACTTCCTCAAAGTCATCCCATGTAAAGCTCGAGAACATAGAGCCTGGCGTGTAAGAAGGGCTCAAAAGTGTTTGCAGCTCTTACTGAGGATGTTCATTTTCTTGACCACTAGCCTTGGGTATCAAGTTATTCATTCATTCTCTGAGTCAGTCACATATTCACTCACTCAATGATTTCTTAAATGTGTATGATGTGCTAGTCACTGTGGTAGGTGCTGGGATAGAAAGATGAATAAGGTGAAGATGAACAGGCAGCCCCTGCCTTTAAGAGCCTTCCAGTCAAAAGGCCCAGAATGGACACCCTTACTAGCACCAAGGCTACCTCCCAACTCAAGCTCACTTGCCTGGAGGATTTGTAAAGAGGTCTCTGCTTGGCTCTGGAAGGGGTCGGCTGCACGCTGTATTTCACTCATTCAAAGCAAACAAGCAATAATGGAATGGCAGGAAGCCTCATAAAATGGTTATTTCTATTCCCGGACTGCTCTGGGGTTCCATCTAATTTATAAACATTGTTTTATGAAAAATTGAGATCATTCTTGGAAGTGCCCAGAGAGAGTGACCTTTGCTTGTTTTGGTGCAGTGTTTGTGTGTGAATGTGTACACGGTTATTGTTGCTAAGGAGGCAAAGGCCAGCCGTGGGTAATGGCTGTCTTTCCATTCTGCACATTTCCTCACTCAGAGCGGGTATAACTGACACCCCCCCCACACACACCCAGCTCTCCCCAGAAAGACAGAAATGGAGTCAGGCTGGGGAGTCAGCAGCCTCACGGAGTGCCTGGGAAAAGGCTGGCCTTACCCACAACACAATTAGGACAAGTTCCACCGATGCGTCCAGGTGCTTTCAGACCTAGCAAAACTTTGAGCACATGAGTCAGGTGGTTTCTCAGAGGCTCTCCATTTAACTCTCTATGAGAGTCAGACATTAATATCAAGCTCTGTCTGTAGGGATTTGCGTCCAATTCCAGAACTCAGAGCTCGTAGAAGCTTAGGGTGGTGGGGACTATGCTTTACATTGGGCGGGTAGAGAATCGGATTCAAGTGAATCTTAGCAGTGCTTAGTCCCAGAAACAATTTGGCATAGGAAGAAAAGCACTGAGATAGAGTCACTTTCCAACTCTGCCACTTAACTTGCTCTGTGGCCCCTGACACATCACTTAACCTCTCCATGTTCCAGTTTTCTCCAATATCAGTAAAAACTCCTGTATCATGTTTTATGAACTAATTGAGCAAATACTTATACTGTATGTAAAATGCATAGAAGCCAGCCCTGTTAGACATTTGGTTAGCTTATTTCCTTTGTATGGCATGTTCTTTCCTCAAATATCTGCCGGGATCTCCCCATTCCCTTCATTTAAGTCTCTGTTCAAATGTCACCTCCATCAGGAAGTCTTCCTGTCCACTCTCTTCTTAAAGAGCAGAACTTTCTTTCTTTTTTCTCTATCCCCTTCATTACTTTTCTTCACAGCACTTATCATTATCTGAAATTATGTCATATATGTCTTTTTATTGAAGTAGTTTGTTTTTATTTTTTGTCTCCCTAGCTAGGATGTATGTACCATGAGGGCAAAGATGGTTTTGTTCATGGACAAACCGTCAAGGCACAATGCAATGATGCCAAGCACATGATAGGTGCTCAATACATTATAAATCGACAGTGATTATGTATATATACTTCTAGAGTGCATATTCTGAACTAAGTTAGAAATCAAGAAGCCTAAATTAAGCCTGATGTTCATTAAAGTGCCCATCATAATTTGCCAGACTTGGTTAGGCTCGTGATTGAAAGAATGCGTATTTTCCTTTAGTAGCCACAGATACCACACTTTTCTCTGTGGGTATCATTCTGTCTCCTTCTTCCCACCAGTTCTCCACCACAGTTTGTCTTAGCCCTGGAGCTATTTTAGAAGTGAATCTTTTGACTCCGGGATCATTTTTTATTCTTTTTATGGACCTGAGGCACTGCAGGGGGGAAGCATGCTGCCACCTCTCCCTGGAAAGCCCTTAGAGGCGGTTGCAGTGGGCTGCACTGCTCCCCAGGAGCTTTGCTGGAGCCCTCACACTCATGAGGTAATGATACCCTCTCACATAGCCAGAGTGCACCAGAGCTAATTTGGAGAGTCAATTTCTAAAAGGTTGATGTAATTGGCCCCCAGGGCCCCTGGGTGGGGCCATGAGGAAAAGATGACATGTTCATTGGGCTGGCATGGCCTCACTCTGCCTAAACAAGAATTGACGGGTAGGAGGATAGAGGCACAAGCACTAATGAAATATCAATGTAGATGGTAACCCCACCGACTCTCTAAGGCCATTGGCGGTACTGTAGGGCCTGTGCTGAATGGGAGGTTGAAATAAGAAAACAGAAACCCATGGAGGTTAAGTGGCTTATCCAAGGTCACACAGCTTGTGAGTGGCAGAGCTGGAATAGACCTAGTTCTCTTCCTGTCCTGAGCTGGTAACCAAATTTAAGACAAGGGCTGAGTCTAACTTGCTCATGCTGGATTCCTCAGCACCTAGGACAGTGTCTGGCACTCACATATTAGGAACAGCCCGTACATCCATACATTCACCATTTTGAACCGATACATTTAGAAAAGAGAAGTCAAGGAAGTAGAGAGAATGAAAGCTTGGGTGGCTGCAGCCACCCTGAGATTTACTCCTGAGATTTTTGCAAAGTTAGTTTTTCTGACTCTGTCCCCAGTTCTGCCTCCATTACACTTGTCTCCTGGCATTTTGATCAATAGATCCAGGGTTCTTCTTTGAAGAGAGCTTCAAAAAATTTGATCCATTAGCGTCATTGAGGAAAGAATATAAGTATTATTGTTATTCCATTTTAGGGCCATTAAAAAAAAAAGAAACCACTTTTAGATTTCTCATATCCACATTATGCCAATGGGTCAACTGAACCCAATTTAGCAATTCACTGGAAACAAATTGGCTAGCTGAACTGATTAGAGCTGACTAGATAAATAGCTTAATATGTCACTGGAAAGAAGTAAAATGATAGGCAGCATAGTGTGGGGCAAAATGCAGATTGCTGGGTTGGAAACCCAAGGGTTCTAATTCAGTAATGCTGCGGTATGGCTTATGAACCTGCATTTTAACAAGTGTCCTAATGGGTCAGATGCGGAGGATACAAAGCCTTCACACAACACTGGGTGAAAAAGCCTTTGTGAAAGAGTCAAGAGATAAAAAATTCTAGCCTAGGAAATGCCTCTGTGAACTACAAGAACTTATCCAATTCACTTGACCTCCTCAGATGTGTCTTTCTTATCTAGACAATTAGCACATCATTCAGGGATTGCAAGCTGGCAGCTTGGTACCTCCACATGACTTCCAGAAAGGTTTGGTATTGCCATTTTGTTCAGGAAGCTAGGCACTCATTTTCTTGCAGGCCCATCAAATCTATCAAGCATGCTATAATAGTATCAACCACGTTCCTCATTGTAAATTAAATATGATTTAAATTAGCTATAAAATAGCTGAATTGCAGGTGATTGTTTGGTATATTACATTTTGTCACTATCTAATTAAATATTAGTTTTTATTTTGTAATTTTATTTTTATGTTTTAGAGCCAAAACATTTTTTTCTGGGTCTCAAAGATTTCTAGAGGGTCTGAAAAAAATCTCAGGTCCTAGATAGAAATAATATGTCTTTAGTTTCTCTAATAGATGAAACTACTCTAATTGTGTTTGGCTGACAGAGTGTTTTAATAGGCAATGAAACTAGTCAGGAGTTAGCTTGAAGGAAATATAAGATGCTTAGTCTCTAGGGTTTTATACACAATCCATTTCATGCCATCCAATTCTTGTTATCTGCCTGGCCCTGGAATTTTTACCCATTATCTACTATGGATAAAAACTTAAGATGCCTTCCAACCCCAACTCTTATGATTTTATAAATGGAAATGTCCCTGCCTACAAAATATAGTTGTAGCACATCCAATTGGCTGGTATATATGAAGTATGCAATTGGCTCTAATTGATCATTTAAAATTATCCATTTGTGATAAGGAATAAGTGTTTGGTTAGCTCCAGGCCTTAGCTTCTCTATTCACCTGCTTAATGATGCTGAGGAGATGGACATACAGCGCAACACATTCCCTAAGCCTGCATGGCAGAGCCATCAACAAAAAGTTGCACAAAGAATACATTCGTGATGATTTTAGAAACTCTTTTTGCAAAGTGCAAAGTCAATCTATGTAAATGAATGATGAACAAATGAGCAAATGAATAGGATAGTTCAAGTTGAAATTTGCTGGTTTGTACAATCTACTCTTGGGAAGGATCATCACTTGGAAAACAGGGAAAAAGAGAAAACACAAAGGAAGACATTTTGTAAGTAGATTCCCACTTTCTATTTTAGATTAGTTTTCCTCACACTGGTACTAGAGTTAAGTATACATGACTAAGAAGATCTGTGCACGTTAGTTCCCGGACCACCTGTCTTTGCAAGCCTCTCACAAGGCTGTTGTCTCATTAATGAAGATTTATGATACCAATGTACATTACCCACTGGAATCTAAGTTCCATGAAGACAGGAATTATGTCTGTCTTGTCTAGCACACCTCTAGGATCTTGCCAAGAGTTGGCATGCAAGAAATATTTATCAAATAAATGAACTCCAGTTGCTTTGGTGATTTGTATCCTGCTACCAAATGGCAATAAAGAGAATAGGTAGTCAGAATTTAAACCTACTAGAAAATCTGAAAATAGCATTAAAAGGAGGGTAGATATGAGTTTGACAAAACAAGGTTGGCATTTGTACTATCTGTCTGGGGTCCAGACAGAGAAAATAATGAAAATCTTACAGTATATTTAGGTAAATTTTTGGTTATGCTGTTATGATGTGGTGTCTATGTAATATCATTGCTCCTGCTTTGGTCATCAGCTACATCACAGTATGTCAATTGGTTAATCTGCATAAAACTCTCTTAGGACAGTTGGCCTTTCCGTAGTTCAGTACAATTAGCATCTGACTTAGTTCTGACTTCATTTTATCCTTGACTATCAACCAAGCTAAAAACTGTCATGCAACATTGGCAATGTAACATCACATATAAGCAATAGTGATATCTTTTGTTAGAGGATACAATTTTCTCATATCACAAAGTACTCTTGTAGAGTAAAAGCAACTTAATTTTCTTTGAAAAAAAAGTCCAGCTCCCTTAAACAGAAAATTTTCTAAAATATAATTTCTAAAATTTTTTAAGAAAAAAAATTCAGGATGAATGTTACATTTCCATTAGGTGAGAACATTTATGTGTTCGTGTAAATCAAAAAATTTACCTCTAATAGCACTGAGTGTATAAACAAAGGTCATCAAATAGCTATATAGTTATTTTCTTTTTATTTTGCCATATTGTAGTCGAATGCTTTGATCATGACTAATTATGAGATTAATTATTACATAGATGTTCAAATCATTCTATGAAAATATAAGCATGAAAAATTGTGACTTCCTTTGTAAAAAAGGGAATCAAATGTGAATGAAAGAGTTTTCTCCCAACTCTATTTAAAAGACAGAATCCTGGGCAGAATGTTTACTACCCTACAGGGCTCTGCTTTCCATTGTATAGGCCACTGGCCACCTATGGCCTTTTAAACTTAAATGTAGATTAATTAAAATTAAATTAAATTAAAATTTAGTTCCTTGGTCACATTGGCCACATTTCAAGTGATCAATGGGCACATGTAGCTAGATATAGAATATTTCCATCATCATAGAAAGTTCTACAGATAGTATTGCTATAAGGAATGACTCTTGCTCTTAGAAAATAATCTGCTAATGCATATTTTGTTCAAACAAGTTTAATTATCTGTGTTTCAATTTCTATGTCAAATATCAACAAGGGGGCATGTTTGGTGCCATGGGTAATCAATGAATTGATGAAATGTTGTTTGATGAAGTGGATTTTGTATTATATAAATATGTCTTTTATTTGTTAGAAGCAAGAAGTGAATTTTTAAAACTTTAAAATTTATTTCTAAAAAGCCACACAAGCTAAGGTTATTCAAAGCTACAATATAGATAGTCATAAATCAAATATTCCACATAATGAACATCCTTTTGGTTTGATAATTTATATAAAGTTTAGTTGATATTTTTGTTGCAGTGATCAGACAGAACTAAGATAATGATAATCTGTTCATGAAACTAATCATCTGTTTATTTAACTATTGTATTGAAATAGAAGCAAAAGAAGAAGTGATATTTTTAGAACAACCTATGAAAAGAATTTGAAATTATACCTCAAATTAGAGATAGCTGGATGTCATGTCTCACCTTTAGTCCTAACCTTCAACTTTATTTTCATCTTCTTAAGCTCAGTCCCAAGTCTCCTTTTTTCTTTTTTCACAACACTGGCAAGTTTTTGTCCATTGGAAAATCATTTTCAAAGAAAGGCACACATAACACTACAGACACCATATAGACAACTTTTTAAAACTTTTAAAATTATATCTTTGAAAAAATATAATTATTCTTTCAAAACCACAAATTCTCAGATACTAAGCTTTTTAAAAATAAATTTAAGCAAAGATCTAAGACAATTTAAGGAAAATGCTGGGTAAATAGTAGTGGTATCCTTGTATATAAAAAAAAAACCCATGAAGTTAGTATGTAAAGGACAGCAGTTTAGAAAATACTGCTTACAGTAGCCACCAGTTTTACCTGTCATAGACCTCCTGGCATATCATCTCTTAGCTGTTTCAACTTTATTCTGAAAAGGCCTTGTGTTGGTCACTAGTACCATGTTCTTTTCAGGTCTAATACTCCAACATTATTTGGAATCTCAATTTTATTTCTGAGCTTCCGTGAAGAGGTGAGCATTTTTCCCATTTCCTCAACACATTCCACACTGTGTTTAGCCTCCCTGCTGAGACCTGTGGCTTTCTACCCTTACCTCTCTACCATATTTTTTTTTCCTTCCAGAGCAGTCCCAAATTCTGACTGGTATTTCATATACTTTAAATACACCAAATAGTCTTGGTCCACTAGCATTTGCTTTGAGAACAGAGATTAACATGACAGGAAACTTCCCATCAAATCAAAATTCAACTATTACCTGCTCAATTATATAATAGGCCTGTGGATTTATATTTTTAGTTAAGTTTTAAAGATGGATGACATATGTCATCATTTTGTGGAAGCATTTCTCAAAGTGTATCCCATTGTACTCTAGTCCCCTATGTTAAATAGAAGAAATGAAAGAGTCCCAAAGCCAAATCAATTTGGGAAAATACTGCATATTAACCACCCCCATGGAACCTCCCATTGAAAAGCATTACAGTGTAATGGTTAAATATGCAAGTTCTGTAACTACATGGCTTGAATTTGAAACTCAGCCACCACTTGTAAGCCCTGTTCCTCTGCTTCCTCATTTGTAAAATGGGGAATAATATCAGGCTTACCTCATAGGATTACTGTGAAGAGTCACTAGGTCAATGCAGGTAAAGCACATAGCACAGTGCCACTCACAGAATAAATATGTCATAGTGCTGATTTTTTACCACAAAAAAATATATTAAACATTCTTAGAAGTCCTGCAGAATTAAACGCCTGTTTAGTTTTGCATAATGCAAAGTTTCCCAAACTTATTTGACTTTGGAATCCTTTCTTCAAATATAATTCTTTAGACTTGTCATGGGTCAATAACTTGGGAAACACTACTCAGAAAGCTTACGTTTGCAAGCCAGGAGCTCAGAAAAGCAGCTGTTTTCCTTCAAGGTACTCTTCTGCGTGAGAGTATGCTGCCCCCAGGTGGACAGAAGGACCTTGGCCAGACACCAAGAATCTGCAGCACCAAGCTCTCCCCAGGTGTAGATCAGAGAAAGTGGAACAACTGATTTTTCTGTTAAGAAGCATTTTTAAATTATTTGAAGAAGAGTTGTTTGCTAAAATACTAAGTATAAAAATAGATATTACCAGGCAGGGGGAACAGCAAGAGCTAAGGCTCTAAATTATTCCCCATAAAATAGACCTTCTTTTCATTTTGTTATCCCCTGCTTGGAGCACTGTTCAGACAGGTGCACAATAGGTGATCAACAAATATTTGCAGAATAAATGACTACCTGATGGATTTATCTACAAGGAGGGGCAGAAAATCTGAGTGAATGTTACGGCTCTAACTTGGCTGTCTAGAGAGCTCAAGAAACTGCTGAAGACGGATGTAAAATTCCAGGTAACAGCGCTGGGAACCTTTTCCTTGGGATGGTTCAGTACTCACCAAGAAAGGGAAGTAAGCTAATAACATTTTAACGAAGGTGTCAAGTAGAATTAAAATTCAAAGGTGCTGAAAGTCAACCAGAAAATTCAGCTAACCAGGGCAGCCAACTCTATAAAAATTTCAACCCTATAATTTAAGTTTTTCTCTAAAACAGCAATGTGAGAAAGTGGAAAATGGGACCAGTGGTTCTCACAGGACCATGTCAAAGAAGTTCTCCTTTCCAAGTTTCTAAAATCATTATTACTTCTTGTTCCTGTTGTCCTTCTCCTTGTCCTCCTTCTTCTCTTTATTACTGCTATTAAATATGAGCTCTTTTGTTGAATGCAGTTGGGAATCTAGACATAAAAGCAGTGATCTAATATTAGGGAAGACTGGGGTGGCTGAGAGAAGCCCTGGGCGTTGTTCAGTTAGGCAACTTGAGGTTAGGAGCAGCAGTAGGTGCCTTTGGTTGGGTGAAGCGGAGGTTAAGGACTTATCAGAACGGTCCTGGGAGCTCAGCTCTCAATGTGTAGAAGGAATGCAAGCAGAGAAGCTCAGGCCCCCTCAGCAGTGGAAATCTATGGACTCTCTGTCATGAATCATTAACAGTATTCATTTCTATTGACAGTCTCTGTGTCTCCATGTTTTCAATCTCAACTTCTAGAGAGAGGGGAGCTGGTTGGCCAAACTGAGATCACATGTAGTGAATATTTTCTGTTTGCTCCTTCCGGTCCATTCTTCTCCCTTTTCTACCCTTTTCCACTTTACCCTGTGTCCCAGGGAGGTCAACCTGTATAGACTGAGTCATGGGCCCTTTGCCCTCTAACCTCTAGTCAGGTTCAGCCGATGTGAAGCACTACAGGAGATCAAAGGGAAAGAGGGGAGTGATTTGGGGTATTTATCCCCCCAGCTTCCTCCCTGCTGGGCCACGTGGCCTGGCTACCTCCCTCCACTCCAGGTCATAGCTCCTGTCAAATGTCTTTCCCTTTAAGCCTAGGGCCAGGGCATTGTCTATCCCTTTTAGATTTCCTTACGCCTTGCCCACCCCTTGTATCTAGTCCCAATATTAACCCCTTCCCAATATACCCAATTTGAATATCCCTCCTATTTCCTGCTGGGTCCTGGTATGTACCAGAGATCTACCATAGAATCCATCAGACAATTACTTAAGCTCTCCAGGGTACAGTTTCCCCAGTTTCCCCACCTAATTGAAATATTAGGTCAATGCCTCATAGGGTTATGGTGAGGCTGAAGTGGGTTGGTACATGTAAAGCCTGGTACATAAAAAACCCTCAATATATCTATACTTTAATTATCATCATTTTGTCTTTGCAATGAGGATATTAAATATATGTATATAGGTAAATGTGATTTAAATGGTATGTTTCTAAGAGTTTTCACATAAGCACTTGTCAAACTCAGGAAAATTAATGTGTGATTAAGTATCACCATTTGGGCTAGAGGAAAGTGGGATCAGAATGGTTCTGGTGTCCTGCCCAGGGGAAGGTAGGTAGCAGGTTCTCAGTGGTCACAGACTGACTCAAGTTAACATCTTAGAGATGGACTATGAATAGATTTTCCACCCACTGCTCGAGTACCACTGCTGAACACAATGAGAACCAGTCCTCAGAGGAGAAACAAAGGTAAACACTGCCCTCCCCCAGAAAACAACACTACCCGCTGGCCCATCCCACAGAATTAAAAATATCCCCATGGAGAAAATAGGTCTTCCAGGGAAAGCTCTGAAGCCAAGAACACTACATGAGGGGTTTACTTACTCTCTGTAGTGCAAAGCCAGTTCCACGATGTCTGCCCTTAACTTCCTATACTCAAGGTCTGCGGTACCCTAGAAAGGAAGAGACTTGCTGAGAAGGCTCCATCCCTGGGACGTGGGCCCATTCGTTCAGCCAAAGGGATTTTTGTCTTTGTTTTCTTTCCCCAAGAGAAGAAGTTGCTGCAGTCCTAGGTTGAGGAGTGTCATTAAAGGCAGGCAGCATGGCCTGGTTGACAAAGTATAGGCTCTGAAGCCAGAGACACCTGCGTTTGAATCCTAATTTGGTCAGTTATTAGCTGGGTGACCTTAGGGAAGTTACCCTTTCTGGGCCAAAGGATTGTCAACAGTAAAATGGGAAACACATCCTGTTTCTGTGGGATGCTTGTGAGAACTGAGACAAGATATAAAGTGCCTGACATGATGCCTGGCACACTCATTAAATAGTGGCTAGTATTGGCAGAAATAGTAATAGTTTTCATTGTTAATGTCCTTGCCTGTCATTCAGAGACACTCCATCTCATAGGCCCATAGGTTCTGAGTTGGAAGGGGCCGAAATATCAAGCTACTTGGACATCCTCAATTCTGCGCCCCGATGCCAGACAGGACTCTGCAAGGCCAGTTGGGCAGAATGTGAGGATACTTCTGGGACTTTCAGCTGGCTTAAATCTAGCCACACAATAATAGTGTGCATTTTGTGAGGGTTCACTCTGTGGTGGGCATTGTACGAAGACCTTCATAAACATTCTCTAAGTTAATGCTCAAAACAATCTATGCTGCAATTCCTACCATTGCCCCCACTTTACTGAGGGTGATGAAACTAAGCCTCACAAGGGTTAAGTGACTTTCCCAACTCACATAGCCCATGAGTGGACCCAGAATTTGACCCAGGTGGCCTGATCTCAGAGCCCTCATTTTTAGTCCCTCTAGTGTACTGACTCCACATCTGCCTAAAAGACACAGCGAAACAGAGCCACAGGCTCCCGTGCCAGGATGGCTGTTGGACTGGAAGGATCAATCAACACAGCAACTGACCGGATTGATTTGGGCACGCTGCAGCTATGGGAAATGTAGGTGTCCTGTAGACCAGAGCTTCTCAACTCCAGCAGCATTAAATAAGATTCTTATTTAATTGCTCTGGGGTGGAGTCTGGGCATAGAAAAATTTTTAAAGCTCCCCAGGCAGTTCTCATGTGCAGTCAGTGTTGAGAACCACTGGTGTAGACTCTTCTCGCCCTCATGGTGCCACTTAGTCAGAGGGCTTCCTGGAGTTCTTTAGGGGTTGGGTTTGTTTATCTTGACATTTAGTTCAAAACTAATTAGCTGATCCTCATACACTAAGCAATAATACATTGTGTAAATTCTGACTTGGGACACCACTTTGTGTAGAAATATGAGACTTTCCAAGGAGAACATTTTTCTCTATTACTAAATGTAGTCAAGTTTCCTTTGGAATATGGCAACATCCAAATCTCTTTTTCCTACTAATCATGTATTGCAAAAAAAAGTTGCCTTGAACATTTGCAAGGCAGCCAACACCATTCAGTAAATTACACCATGTAACTGGCTTAGGCCTCATTAGGCTTGCCCTCTTTGGCCTTATCAAGGGAACAGCCACTTCCCCTTGCAATCCCTTCTGGGAATGGATTTCTTCACTTTTCCCTGAAAGGTCAGGACCTCCCCCTTTCCCTGAATCCCTCATCAAATAGTGACAGTTCAGCCTTTTATTATCTGCTTGAGCCGCTCCCTTGAGGATGAATTTGACTTACAAATTAAAGATGTCTGCAATTGTGGACAATTTATATTTGAAAAAGAAATACAAAAATTTTATTTTGAACGAGGATACTTACGGTGAATCCTGTTAGATGTCTATCCAGCATTCCCCGTCTTCTTTCTTACCAGGGCATGAATTTGTTTAGGTAGCTCTCTCCTCCTCTGTACAGCTCATGTGTGCTCAACATCCTATTTGCTCCTCTAAATGCACATCTGTCCTTCTCCGCTCTGACCTAGGGTCTCAGTGGCTGATCTGACGATAGGTGTGCATGGATGGCATTAATAACTCCCTTACACTGTGACTTTCAGAGTGAGGTTGGATATTTCTGGTGCTGTCTTCCTCCTTTGCTAGGTAGTTGCAAGCTGACAGCATCCTTCTATGAGTGGACAAAGATCCTTGTGGGCAGCCCTCTCTATCCAATTCTCTATGTGTATGTTCTAACGACACTCCCTACTTATCAGGTTGAGGGCAGTATTGGCTTCCAGTTGTTGCCAGCTCCTGGGTACTGCACCACCCCTTGGTGAGCTCCCTAAACTTTGCCCACAACTTTATAAATAGTTACTTCATTAAATTCTCCTCATTTAAACTAGCTTTAATATGCCATCACCTTCTTGCTGGGAAACTGACTGAGACATTGTGTGACTCACATCTCCAGTTTCAGAAGCTGGATTCTGACAGGTCTAACCTGGCCACAGTATCCCATTTACCAGTGATCAGTGCAGGTGGCAGGATCAAGGAAATCAGTGCCTGGTACTCCCTTAGGAAATATTTTTGATGTGGAAGTGGACACCTGATTTACATTGGCCAATTAGATGGAAAAGAAAAGAGAAGCACCTGGCCTCAGCTTCTGCCAGTAGCCACCTTGTGAGTGAGAGGGAAGGTCTGGTATGGATGAAGACAACAGGTCACAGGGCAGAGCCCAGAATAATGGCATCAGAACCCTATTGTTACACCTATGGGCTCACTACTATGCGAAATAATAAATCTCCTCATAGGCTAAGCTATTTTAGTTTCTTGTTTGTAGGTTTGCGTGTTTTGGTTTGTTTTTTGTACTTTGCTGCTAAAAGCACGATACCTGATATGTTTTTATTAGCATTTCTTTTACTTGTGTAGCAGCCATAGTGTTTAAAGCATTTCCCTTGCAGTGTGCCATTTGATTTTCTCAATAGCCATGTTAATGATTATACTAATAGTAATGGCTAAGGTAATAAATAATAATAATAGCTATGTGGTGGCACTATTCAAAGTACTTTATACATGTTAATTTGGTCAATTATCACAACTCTATTCAACAGGTGCTATGAATACCATTATTCCTATTGTGGTTATTAGATAACAGAGAGAAGGCATCGACATATAAAAATATACATCAGGTCACCTAGGTAAGTGGCAAAGCTGGAATTTGAACCCAGGCAGTCCAATCCCAGAGTCTGTGTTCTTTATCACTATATTCTACCACCCAAATTTCCAATGGGGAGACTGAGGCTCAGAGACCAAAGAGCTAGTTAGAAGAATCAGGACTTACGTTACATCCAGTGCTATTTCCACGATGTCACATTTCTCTCCCAGAGAGCTTCCCATCAGGGTTTTTCTAATAATCTGTGGAGCAGTTAATGCAAATGAGAGCTCTCCATCCTTCCAAATTGTCCTTGAAGTGAAACTGGGGCAACGTGTGAGGAGAGACTCCCTCTAGGGGCCACGAAATATAGTGCAGCCTACAGATTACACACATGGTATTCCAACCTTATCTCCCACACTCCCTAAAAGAATATTGCAAATCTCTATACTCCTCGCATGTATTTATCATCGAAAACATTTTATCATATGTTGCAAAGAATATAATTCCTGATATATTGAACTATTGACACTTAAAGTAAAACTGTCAGATCGTTCTTCTATTGGTATCTACTGAAATCTGAATTCCATTGAAATTTGATATTCACAATAATCCAGTCAAAAATTGTGATAAGCATTTTTCTAATAGTTAAAAATTTTGCATCTTTACTTTTTTCTTGAAATCCTATTTCCGTTTCACATTGTACACAAAATTTTATCTCAATGTAATGTATTTTATTCCTAAAAGCATTTTATTGATATTTGCAACAAGAATATGAATATAAATTAAAAGTAAATTTTTCTCCTGTGGCCATAAGAGCCTAAGGGTTGAAATATTTCCTTTTTATTGAGTAATATTTATAAATATTGTTAGTATACAATTTATAAATGTTAATCACAAAAGTGTACTTTAATTGGAAATGCATTTATCAGTTAGATAGATGGGGATTATTTTACCCCTATTAGTTTATATTAAATTTACTTATTGCTAGAATAAAACAGGAATCAGTATTGATTCTACTTGTTTATGTTTTTTTCATTTTTTATAGTTGTGGGTGCTGAGAAATCTTATTGATATAATAAGGCAAATGAAAATATAGGGTTCATTATAGTAATTCCACTCAAATCTTCAAACCCTTGTAGATTATGTGCCAAAAGTATATTGTGATCTATCATCAAAAATTATTTTAATGAACACTCAGGTGTTTATTTTCTTCACAGCCCTTATCACACAAAAGAATTATATCCTTTATTTATTTTATGTCTTCCTTCCTGCCTCCCTACCCATATACAAGGATGCAAACTCCTGAAAGTAGAAATCTTGCCTATATTCTTTGGAATAGTGTCTGGCACATAATAGGTGTTTGCAAATATTTGTTGAACAAATGACTCAAGCAACCTGCATCCAGAGGAAAATCAACCACGGTGACTCTGTTAGGACAGGGGATGAGGAGAGATTGGATGTGTAGGTGACAGGAGTATCCATGAGCTCAACTGTTAAAGTCTGCTTCTTCTCTGTGAATAGCTGCTCCGAAGTACACTGTTGTTCCAGTAAAACAGAGAGTCTTTTCCAACCCCAAATGTGCAGTGGGGGAAGTTCTTCAATTCTCCTATACCTCTGGCCCCAGGTACCCTGGCAGCCTCCCCTTTGTCGTCTACTCAGTAGGTTCTCTTAGTAGATTCCCCAGCAGACTGAGTGGCCATCCATGGCAGCGGTTCCCAACCTGTTTGGCACCAGAGACAGTTTTCACAGAAGACAATTTTTCCACAGAATGGGGGGGATGGTTTTGGGATGATTCAAGCACATTACATTTATTGTGCACTTTATTTCTATTATAATTACATTGTAACATATAATGAAATAATTATACAACTCATCATAGGTTGGGGACCCCTGATTTATGGTATCCTTGGGTGATTTTGGTGTGTCTGGTGTGTTCATCAAACTTTGTTCTTTTCTCAACTGTGTGCAACTTAGAGGAAAGATTCTAGAAAGCTCCAATAATACCTTAACAACACCACACTTACCTTTCCATGTCACTGGAAGGTCTACAAATTGCATTTTCATATTTAATTTTTATTCTTACCCCAGATTTGTGAGGTGAACAGGATGGGTATCGTCATCCTTTAATTTAAAGGTGAGGAAACTGAGGTCCAGGGAGATAAAGAAACATGCCCAATATCACATCATCACCACATGGCTGAGTATGGGTGGGAACGCCTAGTCTAGAAATATTATAGATTTGGATTTAAGTCCAGCTTGGTTCAACAACTTAATAATGTGACTACAGGAAAGTAACAACTTCTCTGAACTTCAGTTGACTCAGTAAAATGAAGCCATGAAGCGTATTTGACGTCAGAAGGAAATTAACATATTTATAAACTCACCACACACCAGTACATTATTTCTCTTGTCATGAGGAAGTATTATTATTATTATCCCCATTTTAAAGATGAGAAAACTCAGGCATAACAGAAGAGAATAGCATAGTCTTTAAACTGATGGGCTTTTGAATCATGCTGCCTGAGCTCAGGTCCTGGCTGTAGTACTAACTAGCTAAGTAACCTTAGTCAAGATACTCAATACCTGCCTGGCACAAGGTAAAAGTCTATATATGTCAACTAATATTGCTTACTTTTCCAAGGCCACAAACACAGCGTGACAGTGCCATCCTGTGAACCTGGTTCCACAGACCATGCTCTGAACCATAACACTATGTTATCTTTAGAGCCAGAAAGTCAAAAGGAGACCAGAAGGTAAACATGAGAAAGAAAGAAAGAGAAGCTAGAGGTCTGAGACAGAAAGTACAAAGGAAAAAGAGGAGAGAAATTTGTGGAGCATCAGAGCATTTAACTACCTGGCAAGAAACGGAATTTTTCTTAGATGCCCGTTCCAAACATTCCAGTAAAGAATTAAACTGCTCAACAATCCTTTTTTTGCCATGATGATGTTTCTTTAGAAAGCGACACTATTTCTAAGATAGGTCACAAGCCAGCCCAGCTTTATTTGGGTTAAAATTTCTGAAAGAATTCCAGAAATTCCTAGGCCAAATGCTACTATGTGTTCCTTCACCAGTGATGTGACTCACATACTATGGATACTCATTCTACCGTAGGAGCTGACCAATTGGTTGATCACGATATCAACCCATTAAGAGCATCCAGGCATAAGCCGAGCTCCCCTGTCTCTGTTTCCACCTACTCCTATCTCAATGCCCATACTAATTGAACCTCCTTTTCTCTCTGGATATTACACCCAGGAACTCCCACCTCCCCTCTCAAGGTAGATAGATTCTTAGAAATATTCTTGTCCTGCAGAAGAGAAACAGTCTTGGCCTGCAGAAGGGAGACAGTCTCCTATTTTCAGCTGGTGTTAGGTATTACCTGTGGCCACCTGTTAGATGACAATAAACAGGCTCTGCACTGACCTTTTTGTCTTCCAACAACCAGTTCTCCCCTTCGCCTATAATACTTACAGTAACAATCTCAATACCAACAATCATATCTAAAGGACAGTAAGCAATCACTGCCTTTGCCTTCTGAAGCTAATTCTGTCCTTTAGAATGTCACCTTACCTGACCTCATTTAGGGAATTGCTGTGCTGCCAAATGTCTTGGTCTCTTTTCAGCTTCTTCATTTATAAATTTAGTGTGGTCCCTTATGGTTCCTCAATAAAATATTATTGTTGTGATTATTATCAATAGGAATAATGTGGGCTAACATTTCTTGGATGCTTACTATGTGCCATTGTGTTAATTACTTAATATGCATCAGCATACTTAGTCCCTATGAAAAAGCCTGTGAGGTATGGATGTATGTATTTATTATTATTATGCCCAATTTGCAAATAAGGAAACCAAAGTTTAGGGAGATGAAATCGATTCCCCAAGATTATACAACCAGTATTGGAGGAGCTAGGATGTGAACCCACCCTGTCTGACTCCAGCCCCCTGAGTCTACTATGTGGAAGTACTTTCTCCAGGTACGCATGAACAGGAGAGCTCAATTGACCTTTGTCTATATATTAGGGGTTAGCGTTTTTGTAGTGCAACATGTACATTGGTCTAAATTTCCAGCCATATTCTTAGGAAAAATAGGGATCTGTCTGTCAGATTCCTGCATGATGTTGGCAATGATGGTATTTATTTTCAGTGCAGATGAAAAGCCTGCCTTTAATCTTCTCTTGAAAGGTCGAAGAGTATAAATAATAAGTTACAAAATGAAATTAAGACAAACAAGGTGCTTCATTACAGGGTTATAGTGGTCTGAGCTGAGTTCATACTTAGTTATAGGTGATGACAATTGACAAGATCTTGTATTTTCCTTGGAAACCAGGGAACTGTAAGAAAGAGAAGTGAAATGTCTGAGTTAAGAGAAAGAAAAGAAACAAAGTTAATTATTTCATAGGCTAAGAGCTTATGGATGGGAATCTTGGAATGGAAACAATGTAGAAGCTTATATGAGCAACACATACTATCATCATCATCATCATCATCATCATAATCATGATATGTACCTCTGTCTTAGTTTGAGTTCTCCCAGAAGCAGACCCTGAGGAAAGGATTCTTGCACAAATGGTTTAGTTGGGAATTGAAGATAAGAAATTTGGAAAGTGAGACAGGGAAAGAAAGGCAATAATTAAATGGAGTGTTATCACACGTTATTAATATTATTGTGGGCAAGTGAGCTTAATACCACTGACAAAACTCTGAGAGCCAGTGGGGGTCTATGGTAGAGGGCTCAGGGAAGGAGGATGATTAATTCTCAGGCATTTTGGTCCACTATAAGGGCAGGCAAAATGCCTTACAATATGAATAAAACTCCTAAGAAAAGAAATTCTTAGTCAGCCATCCTCACTGAGGGGGAAAGGGCAAAGGGATAGGGTCACTGACAGCATCTGAAGTGATTCTGCTTTTAGGAAGCAAGAGGCAAGTGGGAGCTAACACGTACTGAATGCTTAGAATTCATTTAATTATCACAGCCACCATATAAAGTGTGTATTATTGTTGGCATTTTGTAGTTAACAAAAAGTACAGGGAGAGAGCATAATTGCTCATGTGGGAAAAGCTGGTAATTGGTAGAGCCAGGAGTTGAATCCAGGGGGTCTGATCCTTAACCCCATCAAGTTATTCCATCTAACTACGCAGACTGTGGCTTCAGGCCCGTTAACCTAGTAATCTCCAGCTCCATTGCTCTTGTTCACACTGGATATTTTTATCTAGAAAGGATCCAATTTCCTTCTAACAGGTTTCCACTCCCCTTGATTTGCATTTTTCCAGGTGGGATTAGTGACAAGAACGACTGACACTTAGCATTCTCCTAGATTCTTTACAGGTTTGTCTCTCTTAATACTCTCATCAAACCTATGAGGAAGGTACCAGTATATTCCTACCTTACTGATGAGGAAACCAAAGTACAAGGTGATAAATAACTTGCTTGAGGCCAGATATTCAGAGAATGGGAAAACCAGGGTTCAGTTTGGCTTCAACTCCCTTGCTTACTCACTATGTTCCGCTGTCTCCTTAGTTAGAAATATTTGAAAGGACAAAGCTTTGAGTAGACTACGGCACTTGGCAATTTCAGAAACTTCCTTAAAGTGGAACATATTTGTAAGTATTAGCCAATCCAGAGAAGTGGCAAAACTTTATTCTCAGTTTTGGTTCAGAAAATCTGAATAGGAAAATACAATGATATACCTCTTTCTTTTGGGTGAACATGCACATCTCTGAGCTGTTGTTTTAAGGCATCAATAAACAGGTTGACATTAGACTTAGTAATGCCAAATTTTATGTAAATTTTCATATGACCCAAAGCACCCTCAGCCTTGGAAGCAGGTCTGGATTCAAAATGGTAGATCTTTGCTTTAAAGGATTGAAAAGGATCAGCAACTGATGTGTTTATGTGCTTGTTTATTTCTCATTCTAGTAGTATTTTTATTATATAAAATATTGAAATAAAGAAAATAAAAACAACAGCAGAAAAAAGTTCAAATTACCTTCAATCACACCATATTCCTTCTCTTTAAAATAGTATATAGAGGATGTAAAGAGAGAGCAATGTCTGACCCTTGTTCCAACCCCAGTAGTAACCACTGTCAACATTCCTGCTTACCAATCTCTTTTTCCTCTGTGATTATACAAATATACATATATGCCATGATAAATATACACCACTAACAGCCTCTTTTTTAAAAAATGAAAATGTAATCATGCTGCTTTTTCTCACTTAAAAATACCTTCTAGACATCCCTAAGTCAGTATTTATTTCATTTCATTTTTAGTTGCTTTATAATATGTTATTATATAGATTATAATTTATCTGGCCAATATCTTACTGATGGACATTTGGCTTGTTTCAAAATATTTGCTAATACAAAAATTGCTACAGAGATCGTGTTGGTATATTTTTTTACACTCCCCAATTGATGTCTTCTTAGGGCAAGTAGCACTTGCCTGAAGATATCAGGGGGTTGGAACTTTTCCCCCTGAGCTAAGTAGAAAAAGACTAACTATTTAGTTTTCAGATTCTCAGACTCCCTTCCACAGATACTTCCTGCTTCTGATTCTAGTTTAGATGTCCACAACAAATAGCAATTATTAAAATTCTAAATCCTTAAAGACAATAGCATGTCTACATTCTCATTCTAATACCCAACCAAAAAGAAAGCTTAGTAGACATCTTTCTGCTTCTTTCTTCAATCTTTTCCTCTCCCCCGACCCCACCTACGTTCAACTTCCCACTCTGACCACTGTCCTCAGGGCCAGCCCTGAGTCCTTTTGGAGTTCAAAGAGACCAAAGGCTTAGAAGCCATTGTTCAGATGAATTGAAATATGCCTCCCAGGACTTCCCTACCCACCCCACCCTCATATGCCAAGAAAGATCCAACTCCTTGAATAAAGGCTGTAATCTGTGCAAAACTTCTTCACTCTTGGAATAACAGGAATACTTTTTCTCTTCGAGGTCAGCCCCCACACTTAGAATGGAAGCTAGCAGAAAAGATCAACCTGGAGCAGAAGGACCTCACACTGCCTCCTCACCTTCCAATAGAAGGGGAGAACCCCCAAGCCCCAACCACGGCTGGGCCCTGGAGACCTGACCTCCCTCTCAGCTCTCGCCATAGGACCTGGAGATTGGTGGGTCAAGAGAGAGGAGAGGAGGGGAGTGTGGGGACCTCCCATGGGCTGGTGAAACGGGAACCCCGAGAAGAAAAATGCGTGAGGGAATTCCTTCCATGTCTAGCCAACCTCTCCCCTCAAAGATCCGGATTAGGAAGGGCAAGAAAATGGCATGGGGAGGGGAAGGCTGAGGGGACTGCATTTACGGTGTAGGGAAATATCAGCTCCACTGTGCAGAAAGGCCATCAGACACATCTCTCTTCCCTTTCCCTCATTTCTGGAAGTGAATGCATTTCCCAAGGGAAGCAGTGCCTGGATGACTTGGGCTACCTTCAAAGCCAGCCTCCAATCTGTCGGTGGGGTGGGGGGTGCCGCCCTGTAGCCACCTCTTCCCGGGTGTCACCCCCCTAGGCGCTGCCTCCCGGGCGCGCTGGCACGGGAGCTGACCTCCCAGCCAGCTGCAGACCTCTGTGTTCATGGGGCCCACCTTCTCCTCTCTAAGGTTCTGACTTCTGAGGAGCTTTGCTGACAGCCCAGACTCCAGTATCTTAGAAGACAGCTGGGGGCAGGTGGGGAGGGCGCAGGGCAAGAGAAGGCAGATCGGATCAGCATCCATACTCTCGATCCTCCCTGTGGAACTGGAGAGTGCCCAGGGCTGGGAGGGTACAAGGGCCACGGGGCAGGAGCTGTCCGTGGTTCTGGCCGGCGTGACATGTGAGTATTTAACGCCGGACAGCCCGCCTACCTTTTGCTAAAAGGCGGGGAGGAGGCCGGGCGTGGTGGCTCACGCCTGTAATCCTAGCACTCTGGGAGGCCGAGGTGGGCGGATTGCTCAAGGTCAGGAGTTCGAGGCCAGCCTGAGTGAGAGTGAGACCCCATCTCTACTAATAATAGAAGGAAATTAATTGGCCAA